>CM038147.1:526517978-526662944 GCA_021437245.1 Aegilops speltoides
TAGGCGATTTTATGAAATTCTTCATCGAGAAATTTGCTGGTGAGGAAATTCCTAGGCTAAGAACTATTTGCAATGAATAAGTACTCGAGGTAAACATAACAGATTACACACATAGTCGGCATGATGAAATGAAGACTAGAGCAGAGTACGAGAAGCGTAAACACGGGATAACAAGATGAAGACAAACAGATGAAGAAATTGAACGAGGAATTTGTGAAAGTCTTGATCAAAGTCTTCAAGAACAGATATGAACAATATGCAACATGTAATGAGGAAATGAAAGAGTTGAGGAAATAGAACCAGTCGGTTGGTGAAGACAATGATTTGGTAAACCAGTTCCAACTGCTGTCTCGGTTATACGTCCGGTTGGGCGGCTGAGTATTTAAACTCGAGGACACCCAGGTCTCTCGAGCGCAACTCAGGACACCCAGTCCTCACCGTATTCTCCTTGAACTAAGACCACGCAGCCTCGTCCAATCACTCGTGGTAAGTCTTGGTGACTTCCAAACCTTCACAGACTTGGTCACTCGGCGATCCACAATTCCTCTTGGATGCTCTAGACCTTGGCGCCTAACCGTCGGAAGAAGCACAGTCTTAAAAGGTAACAAGCGTCGGATCCACGCAGGATCAATTTCTTCAGTGATGCTCAATCACTTGGGGTTTTGTGGGTTTGGTTTTGGGATTTTCCTCACTTGATGATTTTCGCTCAAAGTCCTCGGAGGATGGGTTGCTCTCAAATGACAAGTGTCAAGTTCTCTCGGAGCAGCCAACCAGCTAGTGGTTGTAGGGGGCGGCTATTTATAGCCTAGGGAGCAGCCCGACATGATAAGACATAAATGCCCTTCAATGATATGACCGTTAGGTGGATAAGATATTTTGGTCCGCCGGCGCGCAGCACAACAACGGTCGGAAATTTAACTTTCAAAGTCCTCAGGGCTATCATGTTCCTCACTGTGTAGGTGATTCGCACTGGCGAATTCCTAACTCCTCAGTCAGAGCAAAGTCATCAGTGAACAGAAGAACTGCGTCTCTGTCACTGAAGAATTTGACTGAACTGTATGAGATTTCCAATGGCTTCACTCGAAGGGATTGGTAGGTGTAGGATTTTGAGTTGAGCATCACATGGAAATTTTTCCTTAGTATTTCCTTGACCCCTTTAACGATGCGGTGTTTCCTATGACTCAAGAAAGAGAAAATGAAACTACGAAAACAAAAGTCTTCACGCTTGATTCCTCGAATGAATATTAAGTCTTCAAGGTCACACCAATTTCTTCACTTTCAAAGTCTTGAAAGTCTTCGAATATCAAAGTCTTGATCGAAGAACTTCATTTTACGGGTCGACTTTCTCTCAGAATATCAAACTCCTCATAGACTTATAGACCTGTGTACACTCACAAACGCATCAGTTACTTAACCTATAAGTCTTCAATACACCAAAATCACTAAGGGGCACTAGATGCACTTACAGTGAGTTATTTCAAAGTCTTCGATGCTAAATGTTGGATTAGAGATCCTCACCACAACTCTAAATTTGCACCGAAAGCACATGAAGGTTTTATGCTTGGTTACGGAAAGGACTCGCACACCTACAAAGTCTTCAACATTGTTCTTCACAAGATTGTTGACACTGTAGATGTGCGGTTCGATGAAACTAATGGCTCACAAAGAGAGCACCTACCTTCTGTGTTAGATGAACCAGCACCTGAGGATTCCATCAAGTTCAAGGCAACTGAGGATGTCATTCCTACCAAGAATCTGTCAAGAATTCATTCCTGTTCATGAAGAACGTCGAGTGATGCACTGAAGAACATGATGAGGAAAATGGTGTCAAGAAAATGTGGATCACAATCCTCGCCGCAACCAGCTCATCCTCGCGTTGCAAAATAAGTGCAAGTGGAGAAGATCATCGATGACATTAGCGCACTGGTCCTCTCACACGCTCAAAAGCTTCACATTTATCTAACTTTTGTGGGCACTATGCTTTTGTCTCTATCACAGAGCCCACTAAGGTAGATGAAGCATTTACGGGCGGAGTGGATTCAGGCTATGCAAGAAGAATTACATCAATTCGAGCTTAACTATGTCAGGAATTGGTCAATCGCCTGATCCTCGCAAGCATAATATCATTGGCACAAAGTGGATCTACCGCAACAAGCAAGATGAAAATGGCCTTGTGGTGAGGAATAAGGCACGATTAGTAGCTCAAGGCTACACACAAGTTGAAGGAATTGATTTCGATGAAACTTTTGCACTGTTGCTAGAATTGAGGCTATTCAGATATTACTTGCTTACGCTAACCATCATGATATCATCTTATATCAAATGGATGTGAAAAGTGCATTCTCAATGGTAAGCTTGAGGAAGAAGTATATGTTGCTCAACCCCGGGTTTTGAAGATCCAAAGAATCGACAAAGTCTTGAGACTCAATAAGGCCTGATGGCCTCAAGCAAGCCCCTCGGCGTGGTATGATACATTGAAGGAATTCTTCGTGAAGAATGGCTTCACAACAGTTCACTCGACCCTACTCTCTTTACTAAATCTTATGATGGTGAACTGTTTGTGTGCCAAATATATGTTGATGATATTATCTTTGGCTGTACTAACCAACGTTATAGTGATGAATTTGCCTATATGATGAGTGAAGAATATCAAATGTCTATGATGGGAGAGTTGAAATTCTTCTTAGGTCTTCAAATTCGTCAGCAGCGCAATGGCATATTCATATCTCAGGAGAAATACCTCAAAGATGTACTAAGGAAATTCGGCATGCAAGATTGCAAAGGCGTCAAAATTCCTATGCCCACAAATGGCCATCTATGCACTGATGAAAATGGTATTGACTTCGATCACAAGGTATACCGCTCCATGATTGGTTCTTTATTGTACTTATGTGCATCTAGGCCAGATATAATGCTTAGTGTTTGCGTGTGTGCCCGATTTCAAGCTGCACCGAAGGAATCACACCATAAGGCTGTGAAGCATATTCTTCGATATCTAGCTCACACACCAACACTAGGATTATGGTACCCCAAGGGCTCTGTTTTTGATCTCATCGGATATTCTGACTCTGACTATGTTGGTGATCGTGTGGACCGCAAGTCAACATCTGGTACTTGTCATTTCCTCGGACGATCTTTGGTGCATTGGTCCTCGAAGAAACAGAATCGTGTATCACCGCTCTCATCGCTGAAGCTGAATACATTGCTGCTGGCTCTTCTTGTGCTCAACTGCTTTGGATGAAGCAAACCCTCAAGGACTATGGCGTCAGCGTGAAGAATGTGCCTCTCCTCTGTGGACAATGGCAGTGCCATCAAGATTGCACACAACCCAGCTTCAGCACTCGAAGACAAAGCACATTCAGATTCGTCATCATTTTCTTCGTGATCATGTGTTGAAGGCGACATCTCCATCGAGCATGTGAAGATCAAGAACAGCTAGCTGATATCTTCACCAAGCCCTTGGATGAGAAGAGATTTAGCAAGTTGCGGTGTGAGCTAAATATCTTAGAGTCTTCGAATGTTCTTTGAAAAGGACACACATCCTAACACTTATGCAAAATTGATGACTTAGATGTGCAACACATGAAGAAACGTTTTTCTTCAATCAATGAAGAATAACACTCTAAGTGTGAAGAAATTAATGAAGAATTTGATTCTCAAAACCCTACGACAATTGTACGTGGTGTCTAAAATCATCATTCTTATACGGTGGGTCACGCCACCACAAAAAGTTGAAAATCTTCAATTTGAGTTTTTCCTCATTTTTGAAATTTTTCAGTTTTTCAAATTCTTCAACTTTGCAAAATCTTCACTGTTTCCGTCGTTTTTCTTCATTGGCTATATATAT
The DNA here is from genome assembly GCA_021437245.1 of Aegilops speltoides. Lineage (NCBI taxonomy): Eukaryota > Viridiplantae > Streptophyta > Magnoliopsida > Poales > Poaceae > Aegilops > Aegilops speltoides. Next base: position 526,521,826 of record CM038147.1, read on the forward strand.
ATATATGAGTTTATGTCCTCTACAACATTCACTTATGGCTATTTCTTCAAATTGTGTTTTCTGCTAAGTGAATGTGATCGGACCCTTCCCCCTCTATGCTATACTCAACCAATCTATTCACAAATTCTTCATGTGCGTTCTATTTGAAACTCGTTCAAAGTCTTCACTTTGTCCTTGTCAGCTGAAGAAATTGCGAACGAAACTTTAAAACAAATCTTATCCAGATTTTCGGTTTTGCCGCTCAAACTGTTCCGCATCCCACGATGCATTATTATATTCACCCACGATCTTACACGATCACATCTGCACAGTACGTGGGTGACACATGTCGTGTGAAGGAGAAAGGGCAGGGGCATGTTCGTCCCAAAATCTTCGGGCGAACAGTTTTTCATCGTGGCTATAAATACCCCTCTCCCCTTCCTCAGTTCATTTACTCCGCTCGGTCGCTGTCTCTCGCTCGAGCTCCTCAAACCCTAGCGCCACCGCTACTCCATCGTCGCCGGTGAGGAAGAGCTTCGCTGCCTCGACCTCGTCGCCGTCGTACTCGCGCCGGTTGCGGAAATCTTCACTCCGCCACCGCCGTAGCTGTCTCCCTCTGCCAAGTTAGGGCGTGGGAGATCTAACCTGACGAACTTCACCTCTGTTCATCTCAGTTCGTCGTGTTCTTCAGTTAGGGTAATTAAAAGTTACTTTTATTACTCACTTTGATTCTCAAGCTTACCTGAAAATCTTCAAAGGTGTTTTATTCTTCAAATCTTCTCACATCTGAACACCTCACACACTGTATGCTCTTGATCCATTTCTCTAAGCACTCATTTTCTTCAAGATTCCTCAATTGTATGGCTCTTCGATCTGTACAACTCTGGAACCTAAGACAAGAACGCTTAGTGAAATTCCTCAAGGCTCAACTGGTCAAATTCCTCAAAACTTGTCTTTTCGAAAAACCTTCTGAGAACGCATATGACCTCTCCAAATTCCTCGCACCTACACTCTGCTCACAGTACTCATGTCCGCTGCTGAATCACTAGGTTCTCATCAACTTAACTCATTTGCAGCGTTCCTCGAAGAAAAACTGCATACTTCTTCAGAGTGCTCTATTGTTCAAATTCCTCACCTGAAGAAAATGGCAGAAGGCAAGAGACCGCAGAAGGGTGGAAAGAAACCAGAAGTCATGACTGCGTTTGAAATTCCTGAGGAAATATACACAGACTACTGCACACCTGATGAATCCAAATTTGGTAAGGAGACCAAGAACCAGCGCAAGGTGCGCATTCAGAGGATTGAACGAAGATGGGCAAGAGAATGGAGGGAATATCGATATGTTACTCCAAAGTACATGAAGAAATTCGCTTTAAATCCTCCATGCCCAAGAGCTCCATTGGCACCTGGCCAAGAAGCCGATCCCACCAGCATCAAGCGTGGTGAGGACTTTCCTAATGAATGGGCTAAGCGCCAAGCAAAACTGGCAAGGCAAGCCAAGGAGGTAGTGAAGAAATTCAATGAAGATTCTGCTGCTGTTGCTGCTACTGAGGTCTCGGTCAAGCCGAGGAAATCAATGCCTAAGAAGCCTGCTCGCAAGCCAAGTGCTTCACCGACAGCGCCCTCACGGCCAAGTTCCTCAGCTATGCCCTCATGGCAAATTCCTCAGACCGCCACTGCTCCACCAAAGTCCTCAGCTCATGTGCATCGGGCTACATGTCAAAGGACTACTGGTTTTTCAATTGCTTCTGGTGTCTCAGCCAGTTCCTCAGCTGCACCAATGTCCTCATCAGGCCCCACACTGTTGAAGACTAAAGCAACAGCTGGACGCGGTCCTCGGCCAAGTCCAAGGAAGAAACAGGTTGCATTCCAAGTGCCCTCTGATGATGAAGCTTCTGATGAAGAACTTGCAGAAATCATCGGAGACAGGCAAGTGAAGGTCGCTAGAGACAAAGGCACATCTGTGCCACTGCTTTTGGATCCGAGGAAAATCCTCGACTACATTGACCTCTAGCACAAGGATCCAAACACCCCCATGCCTGATTTTCAACTGACTCCTGGTCAAAGTCACATGCTGACCCATTTCATCACTCAAGAGAAATGGAAATTTGAGAAGGCAAGAGAGATAAAGAGAGCTCAATACAGAAAGGAGAAGCTCCTGAAGAAACATTGTCAGAATGACACCTGAGGAACTTCTCCAGGCTCAGTCTGAAATCCAAGCCCTCGGCAAAGACTTCGATGCATACTATGCTGACTGGCAAGGAGCCAAAGTGAGATTCACAACTTTGACGAAGAAAATGACAACTGTTGTAGCCCCATCGCAACAAGAAAATCCTCGGGCTGCACACTCTGCTCAGCTGCTTGAAGAACATGCCAAGATCACTGATGACTTTCAACTTTCTTTGAAGAAAATGTAAGTTCCAAAGGTGATGACTCCATTCCAGCCATCGAAAAAATTGCTGGGGCATCCACTAGTGGTGCACTGAAGAAATCGAAGAGATCAGGCAATCAATCGATTCTACCAAGAAAATGAACCAGATTCCTCAGCTCCTCCCGCGCCTACACCAACTCCAATTCTTCCTTCTGCCTATGAAGTGAAGAAGACCAAGGCTGCAGAGCGAGCTGCAGTGAAGAAAAGGAAGGCATCAGCTGCGTCAAATTCTTCGGCTGTGAAGAAACTGAAGCCAATGACCAGCTCACTTGAACATCCAATTGATGCCGTTCCAATTTCCTCCATGTCATCAAAGGAAATTGTTCCTTTTGGAGAAGACTACAAGATTCCAAGCGGATCTGATGAAGAAAATCATTCTGCTGCTTCGTCAGAGTAGATTGATGAAGAAATTGAAGTGGATAACATCCCTTCAACGACAGTCAATTCCTCACCTATGCCTCAGTTCACAGCTGAAGAGGCTGGTGTTGAGGAAATTGAAGATGAAGATGTGGATATCGGATGCACCACACCTGTGATGAACGATGACTTCTGGGAAAGTCAGCATCCCAATACTCCTCTCTTCACTCCTATTCAACAGATTCCTCAGTCCCCGGCAACAACAGTTCAGATGGGCTCTGAAGAAACTCATCCCACTTCCTCTGTTCATGAAGATATTCCGGCCGCTAGTGCTGAAGAACCTGCTGCTGCTGATCCACAGATTGCACATGAAGAGGAACCAGAAATTCCTCAGCCTGAAGAACCTGAGCTCGCGATTCCTGAGGTGGTTCTGCAAATCACTGACACCCCTCTGCCTAAGCTGAAGAATCCATTCTCAAGCAAGCAAAAGTTCAAGGCTGAAGACTTCTTTTCTGAGCATGTGTTCTTCACTGACTACAACCCATATGACTCTGCTCGCATAAGGAAGAGGCGTTTCTGGACTGCTAGTCAAGCCAACTTCTATTCCTCAGTGCTATTTGACAAGGACAAAATCTTCGATCATGAACATATTCCTCATGTGGATATGGAATCTCTGCCATGCTTCGAGCCAGTCCTCAGTGTTCTTCACGATGCAGGATTACTCAATTTCTGCAATGACATTTGCGATTGGAATGAAGAACTCATTCTTCAGTTCTACGCTACACTGCATATCACCGGAGACGCTGAAGATGTCAATTCATGGGTGCTGGATTGGATGACTGAAAACACTCATTATAAGGCGCCAGCAACTGAATTGCTTCGTGTCCTTCCTCTTGATCCTCCCCATGACTGTGCACGTTGCATCCACAATGACCCTGAACTGACAAAATCACTATATGCAAGTGCTCATGAAGCCTTTGAAGCCAGGGCAGGCCCCACGAACCAAATTCCTCGTCAAGGAATTGCTTTATGTACCTCGGACTGTCTATCGCATTCTGATGAAGACAATGAGTCCTATCAAAGGCCACGACTCAAATGATGAAGATGTCGTTGGCATCATGAAGAACATGCTTTTCAACATCATTCATGGCGTTCCCGTCAACTTCCATGATTTCTTCATGAGGACTCTGGCCAATGTTGCTATGTCACCTTCGATTTGAAGCCCTATGCGCCTTGGATTATGAGATTCATAAGGGCAAGATCTTCACCAATTACAAAGCGATACTCAACCATGGTAGCTACTTGCCTCCCATTGAAGTCCTCAAACAGCCAGTTTCATCATCTGATGATAAAGGCAAGGCAGCTGCCGTGATCGATGAAGGCACTCGTCCATTGGATGGTCAATTTAGCCTGCTACATCTTACTCGCCACACATGACACCGCCAAGAAATACCTCAAAGAAAGCAAAATCCTCAAGCCACAAAGACCTGTGGTGATGACCGACCGTGAGTTACTCCTCGGTCTTCATCGGAAGGTTGATCGCAATCACAAATGGGTGAAGCGTCGGTTTGGTGCACTTCTTCACAATATGACCTCAACACACAATGCAAAGTGAAGAAAACCACTACTACCTTCATGAAACCCTCAACCGCACTGGGCTGTCCTCACTCATGTCTATAGCGCCAAGAACTCAAGACTATGGGTCTCAAGGAAGAATTTGATGGTCTGCACCTCCTCCGGAGAAATTCAAGAGGGTCAAAGTTCACGATCGGTGGCCAGCTCTTATTCTTCATCGCGCGACACGATGAGTATGAAGATTTGGGCGACATCTGCGGCAGGCCCTGCTACAACAAACAACCCCGACAACGCCGGGCGCCTCCATCGACTTGAAATTCTTCAGGGGCGTTAGTCCTCAGTTTCAATCCTTTTGGTCATTTGATGACAAAGGGGGAGAAATCTGAGTTAGTCTTCAAGCGGGTCTATATTAAGGGCGTGTTTTTCTAAGTTACAACTCTCGTTCTTCCGAAACTTTTATTGGATCGAGTTGTAATCTTAAACCCGATGGTGCCCTGATACTTTTGATGGTGCCCTGATACTTTTGACGGTGCTCTGATACTTTTGATGCACTGTGCTCTGATACTTTTGATGTGCTATTCTGCATGCTTATTCCTCGTTAATATTATTGCACGCATGCTGAATTTCATCAGGCACCATATTTCATCATGCATTTCAAATTCTTCATATTATATATCAAATGCGTGTATGAATTACAAGATATAGGGGGAGATCTCCATGATTCAACTCTTCAAATGTGCATTGCCTCAAAAGCAAATTCCTCACTATGCACACCTTCGGGGAGTTCTCTATATCTTGCAATCAAATTCCTCAATATCAGTATTTACACTTCATATGTTTATCCCGTTGAAAACTTAACCTATGTTGTCATCAATCACCAAAAGGGGAGATTGTAAGTGCATCTAGTGCCCTTAGTGATTTTGGTGTATTGAAGACTTATAGGTTAAGGGACTGATGCGCTTGTGAGTGTACACAGGTCTATAAGTCTATGAGGAGTTTGATATTTACAGAGAAAGTCGACCCTAAAAATGAAGTTCTTCGATGAAGACTTTGATATTCTCAAGACTTTACAAGACTTTGAAAGTGAAGAAATTGGTGTGACCTTGAAGACATGGTATTCATTTGAGGAACATGAAGCGTGAAGACTTTTGTTTTCGTAGTTTCATTTTCTCTTTCTTGAGTCATAGGAAACACCGTACTGCTAAAGGGGGTCGAGGAAATACTAAGGAAAAATTTCCATGTGATGCTCAACTCAAAATCCTACACCTACCAATCCCTTCGAGTGAAGCCATTGGAAATCTCATACAGTTCAGTCAATTTCTTCAGTGACAGAGACGCAGTTCTTCTGGTCACCGAGGACTTTGCTCTGAATGAGGAGTTAGGAATTCGCCAGTGTGAATTGCCTACACAGTGAGGAACATGATAGCCCTGAGGAATTTGAGAGTCAAATTTCCGACCGTTGCTGTGCTGCGTGCCGGCTGCCCCAAAATATCTTATCCACCTAACGGTCATATCATTGAAGGGCATTTATGTCTTATCGTGTCGGGCTGCTCGCTAGGCTATAAATAGCCGCCCCCTACAACTACTAGTCATTTGGGAGCAACCCATTCTCCGAGGACTTTGAGAGAAAATCATCAAGTGAGGAAAATCCCAAAACCAAACCCCCACAAACCCAAAGTGATTGAGCATCACTGAACAAATTGATCCTGCGTGGATTTGACGCTTGTTACCTTTGAAGACTATGCTTCTTCCAGACGGTTAGGCGTCAAGGTCTAGAGCATCCAAGAGGAATTGTGGATCGCCGAGTGACCAAGTCTGTGAAGGTTTGGAAGTCACCTGAAGACTTACCACGAGTGATTGGACGAGGCCTGCATGGTCTTAGTTCAAGGAGAATACGGTGAGGACTCGGTGTCCTGAGTTGCGGCTCAGTGACTAGGTGTCCGGGACTGCGTATCCTCGAGTTTAAATAATCAGCCGCTCCAACCAGACGTACAACTGAGACAGCAGTTGGAACTGGTTTACCAAATCATTGTATTCACGAACTAACTAGTTCTATTTCCTCAACCCTTTCATTTCCTCATTACTGTGTTGAATGTTTGTTCATATCTGTGCTTGAAGACTTTGACTGAAGACTTTCTCAAATTCCTCAGTTCAATTTCTTCAGTCTGTTTGTCTTCATCTTGTGTTATCATGTGATTATGCTTTCTGTACTCTATGATTGTCTTCATTCCATCATGATGACCATGCTTGTATTCTGTTATGTTTACTTCTGAGTACTTATTCCGCTGCAAGTAGTTCTTCGCTAAGGAATTTCCTCACCAGCAAATTCCTCAGTGAAGAATTCATAAATATCGCCTATTCATCCCCCCCCCTCCTCTAGTCGACATAACGCACTTTCACATAATCATAATCATAGTTCATGACTTCATCCATTCAGTCTTCGAGATCGAATATCTTATCATCACCCTCCCCGGTATTGTTCAGATATTGGGAGCCATCATCTGCTTCATTCAGATCATCTAGCCTGCGAGGGCTGCGTATGATCTCGAACAGGGCATCTTCTCCCTCTCTGCCGGTATTGTGCGCCATAGCTTTTATTTAACTAATCCAGAAGAAATATAAAACAATTTAGTATTCAAATTACACTGCATGGATGCAATCAATAAGAAAAACTGAATCATAGTATATAATATGCATCGTCTCGAATAATATATAATCTCGAATACATCGTCTCGAATAATATATAATCTCGAATACGTCGTCTCTAATAATATATATAATCTCGAATACATCCTCTCGAATATTATATATCGAATACATCACTAGCTAGGTAGCTAATAAAGATCGAATACTACAGAAGAATCTAGGTCACTCGCGGTTCCTAAGGCACGGGCGGTGGACACTCAAAGAGAAGGAACCATCACAGGATCATATCTCCGATCATCTGCCCAAACAACCCGCCAGTTATTGGAGAACCTGACGTCCATAGCAGCCATGTAGCGACGGACATGCTCGTCCTCCTCCCTGACACAGCGACGCACCACATCCGGCAGGGCCGGCTCCCTCTGCACTGAATGTGGCCCACGCGAACGCCACAAAAGGAGATCAGGGTTGACAACGGGACCAAGGGCCGGGTTCCTCACCAAGCGGCGCGCCCCTGAAGGTAGCACCTCCCAGTGCTAGCTCGGCGGAGCCCAGTCCCGGACATGGGTCCTCTGAAGCAGGGCGTCATCGCGAACGGGTCGACAACGAGGATGCGGGCTGGGTATCATCGAGAAAAAAATACTATACGCCGCAAAAGTAACGTTTTTTAAATGATTGGATTGTGACTTATATGCAAATTCTAAATTTCTAACTAAAATTATAAGAAACTAAAAAGTAACATTTCTATAACATTTCTAACATTTCTATAACAATTTAAAATTAATCTAATTCATCTAGCTAAAACTAACATTTCTAAAATTTCTAACATTTCTATATACTATTTGACATTAATCTAATCTAATTAATTTATTCATCTAAAACATTTGTATAAAAAATAGAAAAAATAGAAAAAACTAAAAACAGAATCGTGTGGGTGTGTGTGCGTGTGCACGTGTGTATGTGTGCATGCGTGCGTGTGTGTCTGTGTGTGTGTGCGCGCGCGTGCACGTGTGCACCTTCGGCGTCAGCGGCGCGGCGGCTTCGATGGAGGGAGGAGAGGGGCCGGGGAGAGGGGCTCACATCATGGGCGACGGTGAGGCAACGGGACGTACGGCGAGGCGACGGGATGGCGAGGCAGAGGGGATGGAGATGGATGGCGATGGGGACGGCGACGGGGGCGGCGACAGACAGCGACTGGGACGGCGACGGGAGGCGGCAACGAGGGGCGGCGGCGACGGGGTAGAGGAGAAGAAGCAGAGGGAGAACGAACTGACAAATTTTTTAAAGTGTTTTCTTATATAGAAACCACCTTTAGTACTGGTTGGAGCCACCAACCGGTAATAAAGGTCTGTTTTGGCCAGGTGGGCGGGAAGCACACCCTCTTTAGTACCGGGTGGTGTCCCCAACCGGTACTAAAGACTCCCCCTTCAGTACTGGTTGGTGCCACAACCCGCTACTAAAGGTGGTGCGCTGCCAGGCGAGGGGTGCAAAGTTTAGTCCCGCCTCGCTGGGCGAAGGGCAGCTGCACTGGTTTATAAACACAGCCATGGCTGCTCGCTCGAACTCCTCTGTATAGCAGGCTTCTGGGCCTAACTATGGTGCGCTGCCCTGTGAGCCTGTTGGGCCTTGTGGGCCTGAATTTGCACACCCGAGGTCGGGCAGGCCCACTCGGTAGCGCCCCAACAATTGTTTATATAGTTTTTCTTTTCTACATTATTTATTTTCTTCTATTTGTTTTCGAGTAATTTTTTATATAGTTTTTTTCTGCTTTATTTATTTTCTTCTATTTATTTCTGAGTAGTTTTTTATATAGTTTTTTCTTTTCTGCTTTATTTATTTTCTTGTATTTATTTCTGAGTAGTTTTTTATATAGTTTTTTCTGTTCTGCTTTACTTATTTTCTTCTATTTGCAATGCTTTTCAGAGTTCATTTATAGTGCTTTTCAATTTCAGGGCCATTTAACTCAAAACAAATCAGTAAATGCATTAAAAATTACAAATTATGTCAGAAAGGGTTGAAAGTTGATGACGTGGCTTTGAATGGCGCCTGCTGAATGCAAAAAAAGTCCGGAGTTGTAATAAGTTATTAAAATTTTGAATTGCCGGTGTAACAGATGAGTTCCGGTCCGAAACCCTGATACTTCGAAAGAGATTGTCCACTTTGTACACGAAGTGCATCGAGTTTTTGCCATAACCCTCTCTACTTTTTTGCACATGCTATGTGGGTGAAATGATGATACCATGACAAGTTTCAACATTTTCAGAGTTCATTTTGTAGTGATTTTCAATTTCACGGTCATTTAGCTCTGTAAACAAATCGGTAAATGACTGGAAAAGAGCAAATGATTTCAGAAAGGGTTGAAAATTGATGACGTCACTTTGAATGCTGCATACTGAACGCAAAAAAAAGTCTGGAGTTCAAATAAGTTTAAAAAAACGAAGTAACCGTGTAACAAATGAGTTCTCGTCCGAAACCCTGATACTCCGAAAGAGATTGTCCAGTTTGTACATGAAGTGCGTCCAGTTTTTGCCGTAACCCTCTCTACTCTTTTGCACATGCTAACCGGGTGAAATGATGATACCATGCCAAGTTTCAACATTTTCAGAGTTCATTTTGTAGTGATTTTCAATTTCACATTCATTTAGCTCTCTAAACAAATCGGTAGATGACTGAAAAAGAGCAAATGATGTCAGAAAGGGTTGAAAATTGATGGTGTCGCTTTGAATGTTGCATACTGAACGCAAAAAAATTCTGGAGTTCAAATAAGTTAAAAAAATGAAGTAACCGTGTAACAGAAGAGTTCTCGTCCGAAACCCTGATACTCCGAAAGAGATTGTCCAATTTGTACATGAAGTGCGTCCAATTTTTGCCGTAACCCTCTCTACTCTTTTGCACATGCTATGTAGGTGAAATGATGATACTATGCCAAGTTTCAACATTTTCAAAGTTTATTTTGTAGTGATTTTCAATTTCACGGTCATTTAGCTCTCTAAACAAATCGGTAAATGACTGAAAAAGAGCAAATGATGTCAGAAAGGGTTGAAAATTGATGACGTCACTTTGAATGCTGCATACTAAACGCAAAAAAAGTCTGGAGTTCAAATAAGTTTTAAAAAAATGAAGTAACCGTGTAACAGATGAGTTCTCGTCCGAAACCCTGATACCCCGAAAGAGATTGTCCAAAAGAGAGTGAGGGGCGGCCGGCGGGGGAGGACCGGTGCGGGGGGATTGAGGGGGAGACCGAGTGAGTGGAGAGAGTGAAGGCGTAAACATGTAAAAATATACATAAAAAATACATTAATTATCAATGATCTTTTTGTGTACAATCTGAATTGTCAATATGAGTCCTCAACGGTTTAGAAACCGGTGAAGACTCATATTGCGATCACAAATTCTACACATAGAGTTCAATGAAGACCAAGTGCTTGTGATAGTTTGAGAAGTAACATATTTAAGGTGGTAAAAGTCTTGCTAGGGGAGCGAGGTGGGACTAAAAACAGCCTGCCACAACCTCTTTACTACTGGTTCTTGCCACGAACCGGTACTAAAGGGGCTGGCCGGGCCCCAACCTCTTTAGTACCGGTTCGTGGCATGAACCAGTACTAAAGGTTAGCCCTGAACCGGTACTAAAGATCTCCTCCCGCCTAGCCATTTGAACCGGCACTAATGGACACATTAGTGTCGGCTCAAATGCAAACCGGGACTAATGTGTCTCACATTTGACCCTTTTTCTACTAATGAATGATGGATCAAGTTCCCACCAATCAATTGGGTTGGATGACATAGAGGGGGGAAGTTGTATGGGAGAATGGAAAATCCACCATGCCAATGAATAACCGGTAAGTGATGGAAAACAAGTGGGAGAAGGGGAGGGTTGCCAACGGAACCGCAACGACAAAAATGTCTACCACATGGACGGGCATTTTCCCCAAAAGGGAGAACAAAGAAAGACGAGAGGTACAAGCTCATGTTGGATGCGCAAAAAAAAGGATGGACTGGGAACAAGAGAGGTGAAGAAAAATTACAAATTGAAAGCAACAAGTTAAAAATTAAGAGGGAGAAAATAGAGTTGGAGAAGAAAGAAGTGTATCTCACATGGGAGATTGAGAAGGCCCATACTTTTGGATCAATAGAGATCGAGAAGGAGAAATTGCAACTAGCTCGAGACACGGAAGATTCTAGGATAATGTTGGCGGACGCAAGCTTCTTGGATACGGAAGCAAATAAGTGGCTTGAGGGAAGGGAGAAGGACATCAACTAACATAGGGAGTACGAGAGGGGGAGAGCGGATGTGGCAGCGGAACGACGGTGGCCGTTGCAGAGCAAGCGGCACAGATGTTATCCGACGAGTGATCCATCACATTTTATTTTGGCCTATCCTGATTGTTGAACTATGATTTTTTTTCTTTGTTACAAAGTTGAACTGTTGAATTGTGATAAATTTGTGTGATGTACGGTTTGCATGGATTTAAGGTTTTAAATTTGCAGAGTGTGGCTGCCTGACAGACAATATGAGAGGTCGTCTGGCGCCGTTCGCGGTCGCAGCCGGACGCGTCCGTGGATGTTTAAGGGGCCGGGTTTACTAAACAATGATGTGCATCACCTCATCCAAACTTGCATATTTTTTGAACATTTCCCTAGTCAGGAAAAATCAAAAGATAGAATCAAAGGATTTCTTGAAGAAACATATCGAAACTTGGTGCACGCACATATAATGTCCGGATTTACACTTTCAAACTTTTTAAAATGTGTATTTAGGCAATGGGTGCATATACACCTATGAGTTAAAGTGAATTTCCAAACCGCCACTCTCTTTCTCTATCCCCTAACATGTGCTATTCTCTAGTCATTGAATTTCAATCAAACAACTAGATGCCTAATATATTTTGAAATAAAATTATGTTTCACTTTCCGTTTACGCACATGTGTTTTTTCCAGCAAGATCGCTAAAACAAGACCAATATTGAATATAATATTTGGAATTAATTTTTCAACAACTAAATCACCAGGCTCCAAACTTGTTTCGTTGAGATTCATTAATTCATGGGAAAAACCAGTAATGTTTTATTTTGTTTCACATAAATAATCTTGTTGCTTCACTATATATGGCTCGCCATGCTCTGCAGCGTATCATAATGTTTTAGTCTGTTTACCAACTAGTTTCATTGTATGTAAAAGTTTTTAAATACGAGTACTTTATATCCAGTATCATTTGGGGGCATCATGTTCAACCATGTTTTAATATTTGAATTTTCAAACTTGTTGAAATATAATCAAAAGTGGCCTCGTTTTAAAGTCCTCACCATCATAAACACAAATATGCAAGCGGATCATAAAATGGACTTCCGGTTGAAAAGATAAAATAGATTTAGACTTGGAAATAAAATGAAAAGGCATGGATTATGAAAAGGCAGTAGACCAGTAGTCATGAATGCATGCTAATCTTCAATACTCCCTTCGGTCCTTTTTAGTTCGCATATAAGATTTGTCTAAAGTTAAACCTCATAAACTTTGACCAAATTTATAGAAAAAAAAACCAACATTCAGAATGTGGAATCAACAACATTAGATGCGTTAATAACATTAGATGCATTATGACTTTAATTTTCATACTGTATAAATTTAGCATTATAGTTGTTAATATTTTTTCATATAAATATGGTCAAACTTTACAAAGTTTGACTTCAGACAATTCTTATATGCAGAGTAAAAAGGACCGAAGGGAGTAAAAAACAATGGCTGCTACATGCACGGGATATCCCATGCATGGTAGACATGCATTTCTCGCAGTTATAACACTACAAAACTAGTCTCAACTTTCATCCGCAACATATGGACTTGGCTATTTGAGCGTCTTCCCTGAATGATAGGACAAGATACAACTTAACTTAGAATACATATATGGTATAGGAGGCGGGTGAATGGCTCTCAGAGGCGCAACACCCTGATATCTGCGTCAGTGAGTTCCTGCATCAAGATGGCTGCATTAAAAGCTTAATGAATTTGCAGGTTACAGATACATATCCAATACATGATGATACATGGTGATCTACTGGTCTGTGCACACAGAGTCAACATTCTCAATTAATGTCATCTGCGTTTGCATGCCAAAAGATACATGTGTCAGTTATAAATGTTGCAATTAATATCACACCAGTGTTGAATGGAGATGACTCGTTTCAATTTTCTTTCCAAAGAAAAGCACGTTAGGTGTGAAGCCGGTGCTAGTACTAGTTGATGCTATCACAAACATGAGTTAGGTCCCTTTGAGCTGGTTTGTTTCCCACATAAACCAAACACTAACCATGTTATCTATTTCTAAGGCATATCGATCTAAGTATTTTTTTTGCGGTGGAAAAATAATTGATCTAAGTATTCTTATATTAAACCCAGTTATCTATTTCTAAGGCACGTCGAACCAAGTATTGTTCTGTTAGATTACTATGTATATAATGTCTTATGGGGCATATAGGCTATTCAGTGCTAATTCATCATTAGGCTGGTCATAGTGGGAGTAACATAGGTAGTAACTTAGATGCTACATAAACAAAAATGATGAGGTGGCAAGTAGTTAATGAGGAGAGAGGCAAATAGAGTAACATAATATGTTACCATCACATAGCGCTTCCCAATGCAAAATGAGTCTACAAAGTAATAAATGAAGACATCTATGTTACCACATATATGATACTACCTACTATGAAGGTAGTAACATAGACTAGTAACATATGCATGGGAAAATACACAGGAGCTCTCGGGTGCTCTGCACCCCTATAAGAAAAATATTCGTAAAAAATTCTCAGAAAATCAAAAAAATCTAAATTTTCAGGATGTCAAACCTGGTCCCCCGATCTACTTCCATGCGAAATTTCGTGAAAAAATACCCAAAAACGCACTCGTGGCGAAGGAATTACTGCCCGGGAAAAAATGTACACAAACAGTGTTTTGCTATACATGGGAAAATTTTGTCTTTTTTGCTGTGAATACGTTTCCTGTTATTTTTTTCACCAAACCCCAGACGGGAGTACATCGGTAACCCACGTTTGATATTCCGAAATCCCAGATTTTTTTTCAAATTTCTCGGTATTTTTTTTCCTAGTATTGTACCTATAGAGGTGCGGAGCACCCCGAGAGCTCTAAATCCTCGTCCCATATGCATGTTACTAGTCTAAGTTACTCTCCACTATGACCAGCCTTAGTAGAAAGATTTAATGCTAAACTGCTAATGGATGATGGAGGACAGAGTTTAGTATGCTCATAAAGAAACGTAATGGTGGAGAAAAAGTGAGTACTACTTCTCTCTCAGTTTACAGGGCGTGCGCGTACCCCTAGGTCGTCAATTTGACCAACCTAATACAATTCATATATTACAAAAAATATACCAACATAAACTATAGAGTTTCTACTTTCAAAAGGTATAATTTTTGTGTTATATAGTTTATTTTAGGGTGAGAAAATTGGCAACCTAGGTATACACGCAGGACTTGTAAACTGAGACGGAGGTAGTAGTAAATAGAGTGTAAGACCATTTATGATTGGCAGCAGAGCTCGTACAGGTAATAGATGCATGGTGGGGCCGAAGTGGGCCAGGCCATGGACAGAACACAAGACAGTACCACATCTATACCTCAACATAATTCGGACCAAAAGTCATAATACAAACTGACCAATATATGCATGTTTAAGGGTGAGATTTTAGTGAGCTGCGCCGCTAGGTGCTCCTACGCATTTTCCTATGGTATAACCCAACTACGCATCAATTCTTTCTCCCCCTTGCAGACTTGAGAATGTCAGCCAACACCCAAGGGCAGTTCGCCTCCAGGTCCTTGTAGCCCTCCGTCGCCAACACGGCAGCAAGAATCTCTGGCGTTCCGACGATGAACTCAACGCACGTCTCCTTGAGCCGCGGGCAGTTGTTCATGTCCGCCAGAGCCAGAATCCTGGCCACCGTCCCGACGCAAATGCTAGCAGAGAGCTTCTGCGAGCAGATCAGCTTGAGCCTGTCCAGCCCATACCTGTCGGCGGCCGCGAGGAGGCCGCAGACCAACGCCACCGACTCCTCATCGTCGTGTCGGTCGAGCTCCGGTGCCGTGTCGGTGTAGATGAAGTGCAGCATGGCCTTGAACTCCGCCGCCTCCATGCCGTGGACCTCCAGGCGCGGCGCGCTCTTCTTCTCGCTCGCGTCCCCGAAGAACTCGGCCATGAACAGCGGTGACCTCGCGGCTAGCACGACCTTGTGCGCGGCGAACGTTTCGCCGGAGACGACGAACGTGATGTCGGATCCCGTCCCGCTCCGCAGGAGCTCTCCGAGGTGCCGGTCCAGGTCTGAGGCCGGGACAGGAAGCGACGCGGGCACGTCCACGCTCGGGCGCTGTTCCCGGAGCACCGTGATGGCGCATTTCACGGTGAGGGTGCCGTCGGCCCCAAGGTAGCCGGAGATCTCCAGGTCGCGCCTGTGCGCCAGCACGAGCGGCGCCGACTCGATGCCGTGGTGGCCCCGGAAGGCTGCGGACACCGTCCTGGGCTCCGACTGCGTGGCCAAACCCGCGGGATCGACGGGCCAGCAGTCTAGGCGCGCAGTGACGACGTCGCCGGCGGCGGCGGGATGGGCGAGGAGCACGAGCTTGAGCGACACCCACATGCTGCACACCGAGGACGCAGGGTAGCAGCGGATCTCCCACTCGTGCCAGCCGACGCTCCACCTGGAGCATACCACGATGCACTCGTCGTGACCGCTGGCTGCCTTGGCCGGGGCCGTGGGAGTCGAGCTGAGGCCCTCGATCTTGAACGTCCGAACGGAGTTCGCGGCATCGGCGAGGGTCCTGGTCGGTGCGACTTGGGCGTTGCCCATGGCTCTTGTTTTGCCTATGCTTGATTCGACTTGTGGAAACACTTACGTGAGAGTACTCGGCACGTGCGTAGATCGCAACTTTCGACCGGGAAGAGACAACACACGTCCGTGCCCGTGCCCTACGTGCATGTATTTATTTCGAGGACAAGACCGTGTACGAGTACGATCCGAGAAGTACTCATATGTACGGGCTCAACACGGAAACGAAGCACGTCGATCGATTTGTTCCAAACTAACACCCGTACGTACGTACCCGCCGCCGGCTGGCCAGCGACAGGGAACCCCACCCATGGCGGGGCTATGCCCTATCCTCCCTGACCAGGTCATCGAGGATTGCCGGCCAAGTTCGTGCACAGATGCCGCTGCCTCTCTCACGCCTGGGCCGCCACGCTCGCCCCCGATGACTTCGCCGACCTCCACCTTCGCCTAGCCAACCGCCAAGGCGGCCCCAAGGTGCTCCTCCTGCAGGAACCAAGCTCATGCAACAATGGACGTCCGAAGATACAGGCGTGGTCGCCGACCCACCCTGACAGCACCACGCTCATAGAGGTCCCCCGCGCCCGCACATGCGAGCCCTGTCCATGCAATGTTACACGATGTATATTCCCGCAAAAAAAAAAAATGTTACACGTTGTATCGGTCCGACTAACTTCGTCCCACGCCTCTTGACGCAACAGTGACATGGCCTCGTCATCATTGATGCAGTCTCTACAGGGACGCGCTACGTGTTGAACCCGTCCACCGGCCAAATGGCGGCGCTTCCAGAGACATGGCCTATATCTCGTATGGCCTGTATTACGAAAGCTTAGGGCTCGGCTATGACACAAGCACCAAGAAGTGCAGAGTTGGTTGTGCACATCTACTACTGTGGCTCTGGTAACACTGGATGTGAGGTCTACGTGATCAACTCCACAGGGCTCTGGAGGCCTGCCAAGGGCAGTGCTTGAGAAATACCTCCGGGCTGGGTTCACCAGAACGAGAACGAGTGTTTTTGCGCAAAGGACATATTCATTGGTTGGGGCCAAGCGTGACCTCGAGTCCCCATCTAAAGAGACATTGATCTCCTTCTCCCTATCAGATGAAAAATTTAGGATTATATCATTGCCATGGATCGACATGGAGAAGAACAATGAGCCCAAGCACTACCTCACACAGCGGGTCGGCGGGTGCCTTTGCTTCTTTCGCACCGAAGTGAGTAGAACCAATATGTTGGGCCTTGTCGGCATGACATGTGGCTGCTGCGCGACCATGGAACAGGGGAGTGGGATCTACACTGTCGAATTGGCGTTGACACGTTGCCACCAAGCGTCGCTAGCTTCACACGCTTCGGTGACCGCATCAACCCGCTTGCTGTCGTCGACGGTGGTCGTCTCATCTTCTTCATACGACTACCTTTCTAGACTTCGAGAGAACCAAGCTTCAAGTTGTATGGATACAATCCCCTGACCTGCGACATGGAGGGCCTTCTTGATAGGAAAGGCTTGGTGGTCAACAATAGCATGGTCTTGAGACATGCTGCACTATATGAGGAAAGTGTTGCCTCGCCTGGGCAGCCGCACAAAGACATCATCTCCGCCATGTCATTGGTGCTACGCTTACTGCCGTTCAAAACCCTCATTAGGCTTAGGTTGGTTTTGCCGGAGTTGGTGCGTGATGATCGACAACAGGGACTTCCGCGGGGGTAGAAAGCACACATGTTGCTTCTACCATGATTAGTTTTCTGTGGCTTCACTGTTCAGAAACAAGGTATATAATCTGCTCGTTATTATAAATTTCTGATTTGAACAGGCTTGTATATTTTTTTGGGTGTAAAGGAGACAATATTACGGCTCTCAGGCAGGTGCATCCAACTTGTTTAAGTGGCTGCTTGGATGGATTCCGAAGGGACTCTGGACTGGCATCCAACTAACCATTGCTCCTGGATTCTTGCAAACAACCTTCTTTCTCGTGATCACAAGTTTGATAGTTTTTGTTGTGTGTATCTTCAGATGCATAGCTAAAATTCGTCCTATTAAAAAATAATCTTCCTATGCAAAAAATAATTGTTTTTTTTTGCGAGTGAACAAAAAGATTGTTAATATATTACCTCTATCTAGAATTAGTTGTCTCAAATTTGTCTAGGCACGGTATCTAACACTAAAACGTGTCTAGATGTTATTTTAGGTCCGAGGTAAAATTAGCGATAAAGTATAAATTATTGGATCACAAAAATTTAGGTCCTATGTTAACTAAGCTAGAAGAATATTGTTTAGAGAGAAGCCATCATGGCTAGCTTTATTAAGCTCAAATAACAACTACATCGTCTGTAAGAAAATTAGCGATAAACTCCGTGGGCGAATCAAACCAAATCAAAGGCTGGTTTTGACTACCCCGGGTAGCTAGCACATCCACTATTACATAAGATTCCCTATTACAAAACTCGACACAAGCCTTCCCGAACTCACTTAAATCTCTATGATAGTCTTCTAGAATAGGGGCTACAACCATAAAGTATCCTTCTCGAACCACTGTGATATTTTCCATGCGTATGAGAACAGTTTTGCATCCCAACCGTGTGGAAAGTATGAAACCCTAGAATTGTGTTGTATTGATCTGACCCTCATATGGGGTATATATAGAATACACGAGGGGGTAGAGGCTTGGAGTACAAGATAAGTAATACATTGTTTAAACCTATTCGATCTACTCCTTATCTCTATCTTTAAACCCAAACTATATTCTAATATTCCCCCTCAGTCGTAGCGGGAGTGAAACGGACGTTTGCGACTGGAAGTATCATGCTCGCGTCGTCTTCTCCGCTTCACCACCATTACCTTCATCTCTGATGGGTCGACACCTGGGGCGGTGACTGCGTCCTCTTCCGGTGCCTTCCTTGTATCTCCTCTATTCCCTCCCGCAGTCACAGCGGGAGAGGCGTGGACGCTAGTGACGACTTGGACGCTGTTGACTGGAGTTGTTGCCGATGAGTTGTTGTAGACGTAGCCCTGTATGTCGATGTCGAGGTAGCCGATCATGATGTAGCCGTGGTCGTGGTCGATGGTGTGGTCGTCATGGATGATGAAGCCGCACAAAGCCGGAGGCGGAAAAAAAATGCTATGACGGAGAGCTGCAGACGTGGACGATACACCTTGCGGATGTCAGAGGGTGCCGTCGGCGATGAGTCCACAGGTTTTGCCTAAGACCGGAGGAAACCCATCGAGCACACATCGGTTTTGCCAGAATCGTGTGGCCGTGTAGGGTCATCACTGTAGTGACGCCATGTCGATGCAGCCGTGCCGTCGTGGATGACGCGGTCGATGCCGTTGTCGTGACGCGGTCAGTGTCGTTGTCGTGGTCACGTCTTGCAGAAAAGTCTGTCAGAGGACGCTGGGTGTCCATCTTGTGGACGAGGCTATGGCGGCGTGTTGACGAAGATGTTGGCGAAGACCACGTTGATGAAGACCTTGGCGATGAAGTGTCGGCTATGGCATCACAGCGGCGTGTCGACGATGTGCCGCTTGAAGGCGTCCCTCGCGGCGACGGAATGTCGATGCCGTGACTTGCTGAAGAAGTCGATGATGATTGCACCTTGTTCCACATCTGCATGGCGTGTGGACGATGCTTGTCGTGCTCACTTCATATGTACGTGCTCGACGAAGATTTTCTTTCGTGATGTAGTCGTACAGCTTGGTGTAGATCGCTTGGTGCAGGCGCGGGTGTCCGCGTGCGTCCGGTCGCCGGCTCGTACCTGTGATGCTTTAATTTTCTCGGCGATGGCTCGGCTGGTGATGCAGAGTCGATGTAGCTCGAGTGCTGCAGGATACGATTTAGACATATACGTGGAGACCTCCTGCGACCGGCGTGACCATGCATCATACATGCGCTGAAGTAGTCGATGCAACGCGTCCTGCTAGTGCTAATGCACGGTGCCGCAGCTTTCACGCATCTGGTGGACACGTGCGGGAGTTGGATCCCTCCCGTGATATGTTGGCGTGGAACTGCTCGATCGTGCGTGCGCTGAAGTAGCCAATGTGCTGCATGTGCACCCGACGAACGTGGCGTCGTCGTTCCCTCCATGCGCTCAGGGTTGCTAGCCGCCTAGTCGGATCGACTGGATCAGGGTTGCCGCCGAGTTCGTGTGGGCCGTGTCGTCGATGAAGTCCGTGCCGGCGCGTCCGCTCAGGTTGGAGCAGGTATCGCCGTGGATGCCGTGGCGTCAAGGAAGCATGGTAGATCGGTCCAAGCGGATCGAATCGGCGCTGGTGACGCTCGGCGTGTGCAAAGCTAGCTAGCCCGAGGCTTGATCGAAGGTGCCGTGCTTGGAGTCGAGGGAGCCGTCCAAAGCCACGAGACGGTAGGTTGATGCCGCAGGTGATCGCCGCCGCATACGTCGATACATCTAGGATTGGCCGTCGTTGGAAGCACCAATTTTTGCTGGAATTTGAGGATAGCAGGATTTATTTGGTGGCTAATTGGATCGATCTAGTAGATGAATTTTAGAAAACTCAAAATTGGAAACCTATGAAAATTTTATTGGATCTAACCTATCTAATGAACCGATTAATCTTTGATAATCGGATGCCGCGCCCCCGGGGAGAGAAGATTAATCTCCCCGGAGGCGGCGCGCTGCGGAAGTGGTGAAGGAACCTAGGATCGGCGTCGTGAGACTAACCGCTCTGATACCATGTGGAAAGTATGAAACCCTAGAATTGTGTTGTATTGATCTGACCCTCATATGGGGTATATATAGAATACACGAGGGGGTAGAGGCTTGGAGTACAAGATAAGTAATACATTGTTTAAACCTATTCGATCTACTCCTTATCTCTATCTTTAAACCCAAACTATATTCTAATAAACCGATTGACCAGCTTCAAGCCTCCATACAATGTTGCGGCCTTCGCTGAAACGACATTGGAACATGCACTAATTTTTCTCTTGCCGCTGCCGAGAATGCCCCACTATGATCCCGAATCAGCGCCGCAAGACCCTGTAAATTCAACTTCAGAAAAAGAAGCATCAACGTTTAGAATAGTCTAGCCCAACATCGCCCTTCTCCACTGATTTAGGCGTGGGGGTGTTGCCGGTTTCCCTGCAGCCCAGACGAAGTTCAACACCAAAGACTGAATCGCTGGCCCCTTACGTACTAGTGTTAGGACATCTTCTGCTCTGACAATGCATCGCCTCTGCCACCATAAGTACCAGCAGGTACCCGCCACAATCTCTGAAATTGGACCGGATCCATGTATGCCCCTCGGACTGCCAGGTCACATACCAAGGTGTCGATGATCACGGAGCCCGATTGATCAATCTTTAGCGCCTTGTCAATTAACCTCCTCAGCCCCAGTACCTCTCAAACCGAACGTGCCCTAGCACATTTGAACAAAACATGTGCTACGTCCTCGGCTCTAGATTTACATATCGGGCATTGGGATGTGGTACCAATATGACGATTTGCTACGACACATAAATAGGTAATTGCAATGTGTAAACAGCGAAGTTCTCTTCGGATAAAACCTCACACTGGGTAATCTATCTTTTCCATAATGGCCGACAGGACACAAGTGGATCCCGAAACGTCGATGTGTACACTATTTTTTAACACATCACAGACACAGAATCTCATACATACGCATATACACTCATCTCTATGAATGCTTGCACGCAGCATCTTCGAGAGACTGAGCCTTCGTAGTCGTTGGGGACATCTCCTCCCATTGAACTCACATCATTGGAAGGCCTATAATAAATCCAGAAAAATGTGACCAGCAATGTCAAGTCTGGGACTTGAACTCTGGCGGGTAGGGGATACCACTGTCTCCTAACCATCAAATGTCGATGTGTACACTAACACCTATAAGCATGTTTAACAGATCTGTTCAGCTGTTCGGCTAGTACTTTTATGAGAGAATTCCTTATTTGACACCGTGTTAAATTTTGTTTCCCTATATGACACTGAAAAATATTTTCTTCCCTATATAACACTGAGTCTAAATTTTATGCTCTTTATAACACTTTCGTCTATTTTAAGCATTAAGGATGTTAATTGGCACATGAAAAGACTTTTTTACCCCTGATGTGGTATGTGATAAAAAAATAGATGCTAGTACGTGCTAATAATGTCCGGCGGGCTTGATTTGTTGTATGCAGCAGTATAGCGGACTAGCTGCATGTGTGCTGTCCAGCTGGTTCGGTTCCTAGCTAGCTCCGTGAGGGCATCTCCAGCCGCGCACCCAGGAAGCCCTCCCCAGGCGTTTTTTTCGCGCCGGCGCCAAAAAACGGTCCAGTCGCGCCCCCAAGAGTCTGATTTTCGCCGCCTTGGGCCGAAAACAGCGCCGGCGGACCCAGCCCGCACCAGCGCTGCTGGGGCGCCGAAGCGCCGGCGAACTGTTTTGGCGCGAAAAAGCCGCGGGCCCGCCGTCAGCGACACGGCTCTCTTCTCGGCCCTACGTCGTCCTCATCGCCTCGTTTCCCGCGGCGAATCAATGCCAAAGCTGCCACGCGCTGCCGCGCCGGTCAGCCTGCGCCATTGATGCCTCACGGGCGGCGCAGTGAAGACCGGACGACGCGCGTCCCCTCGCCCTCCCTCGCCCGCCACGCCAGACACACGTGCGGCAGCGCGGCGGCGCTCGCTTATATATGACGCGCCCCGGCTCACTCGGCGACTCACACTCTCCCGCCGTCGTTGTTCCTCCCTCTCCTCTCCTCTCTTTCGCCGTCTCCAGTTCACACCCATGGCCGAGCGCTTCCCAGGCGACGCGGCGGCGGCGAACGGTTTCGGCCGCCGCCATCTTCATGAAGACGAGGCTCGCCTCCTTTACGAGGCCGAGTACCCGGTCCCGCCGGACATGCGGGTGCCCGGGGCGTGGAGGATCAGCGCGGGCGGCGTGCCGGTGCCCCCGGTACCCACCGGCGCGGCGCGGCGTGCGGAGATCGCACGCATCCGCTCGAACCTGCCGCATGCGGCGAGGGAGGGGCCACGGTACGTCCCCGACAGCCCGCTCTGGGACCCTTACTTCCGCCGCCGTCACGCCCAGCAGCTCGAGGCCACCAACGGCGTCGTGCCCTCCGGATTTCGCGAATTTCGCCAAAATTTGCCATGTTTAGCCGAAATTTAACTACTTTTTATTATAACTTCGCCGAACGGCCTTTTTTTTTAATACGCGCCTGGGGGCCGACGGCTGGGGATCGACTCGCCCCAGGGCCATTTTTTGCGCCGGCTCACCCCAAGCGGCGCTTTTAGACGCCCCCTGGAGGGCCAACGGCTGGAGATGCCCTGACCCCGGACTCATGTGTACTTCGTTGGTTAATCAGCTAGAGATTACTTCATATGCATGTGCCTGGCATGGCATCGGCCAGTATCAATAAGCACGTAGTACTAGATACTACTGTACAGTGTACGTATTTACGGAGAGGAGAGCGATTACACCGTACACAAGAGCTAACTTAAGCACTCGATTGATTTTCTTTGGATACAACAAACCAAGCCGGCCAGACATTATTAGCACGTACTACATCTATGAATTCTTTTATCACATACCACATCAGAGGTAAAAAGGTCTTTTCATGTGTCAATTAACACCTTTAAGTCTTAAAATGGACGAAAGTGTCATAAAGGGCATAAAATTTGGACTCGATGTTATATAAGGAAGAAAATATTTTTCGGTGTCAAATAAGGAAACAAAATTTAACACAATGTCAAATAAGGAATTCTCTCTACTTTTATCTTTAGAAAAACCAGCACTTTTATTTTAAGTTGTAACGCATGAAAAAAGAAATCTTGCTGCGAGGTACATGTGCTGATGGTTATATATTGACGTCAAAGATCATATGCGTGCCTGGGTTATTTAGGTGAGAGTAGGTGAGACGTAGTAGTATCGGCCCATTGGATCCTACACGATTCCATCGACGCTTCAGCAACAACTTCAGGTCTGCTGGAAATTAGTTAGCTAGCTCCTTAAGGTTACAGAACTTTCTTTTGGATTATCTAGATGTGACATAACAATGTCATATCTAAGTATGATACCAGCGTCACCTTATTTCTTTGTGGTTTGTCTTGTTTGTTTAACTAGTAAATTTCTCTATGCGTTGCAACAGAGACATACTTCGGTTCAGAGCAAACAAAACGTATTTGAATCAAGATGGTTTAATTTGCCCTCGTGGTATTTCTCCAGAGAGCATTCCCCATGAAGAATTGCATCTAACGACAATGATACACCCCACAGGATCCGCTAACATTCGGTTCATGTCCGTGTGTGGCATGGATCATGGTACTCCCATTCAACAACAACAATATGATGACGGACAATGTCTAGGAGGTCGGTGAAATCTAATGAGTGGTTGTATGCGAGTATTTGAAAAAACTCCCACATGGTATAATGTAGGCTTATCGTGGTTGGTGTAGATTGAACAATGAAATTTGACCTCCACGATGCATGATTTGAGCTCTTCTTCGTCTGAAAAAGAGCTAATCTTGGTGGTGCGATGGTACGCTTAGAAGAGCTCTGCATGCATTAGGGATAAGGATGAAAATGGAGTGGAAACTTTTCACTTTTCTGGCAGAAAAATGGAAACGGAGAGGGAAAATGAAAGTGGAAATGAAAATTTGCAAAACGAAAATGGAAATGAAATTTTCTGTGAGGAAACGGGAATGGAAACAGAATGATGTTTTCCGATGGAACAAGCGCAGAAAAGGAATATTCCATTTCCATTAGTAAGGAACTTTTCGTTTTGAATTGGAGCACATGACTATTTTATAGCCCAACAAACAAAGTTAGGCCCTATACACATTGAGCAGAATCGCCTAGATGACCCAACTTCTATAGTACCACTACTACTACTACATAGAGCATCGGAGTAAATGAGCAGGATCCCTAATCCCTAATCGAGCACGCCGCCGTCGGGGACATATCCTATTATATAGCCGTGATATATCATTATATTTCATAATCTTCTTATAATCGAACAAGTTTGTTGATTTCCTTGTTTTTCTGTGTATGGTTCAAGAGGTTTTCAGTTTCAGTGAACACTCCGCTTCCGTCTCTGTGTCCGTGCCGTAGTCTCTCCATTTTCGTTTCTGGTAGTATTTGTTTCCCTTTTGTATTCATTTTCTCTTTCACAAAAAATATTAAAAAAATTATGGCACCACTCAGTTTCTTTCGTTTCCGCTCCGTTTTCATCCCTAATCAGGGATGATGATGATGTCCCGTGATGCATCAAGAGGATAGCTTTGTAATGTTCCACGATGTGCATTAGCCAGTGGAAGAACCTTCGTGCTACCTGTGTCTCTCCCTGTGTGTGCGTGGTAGATCAATACATCAGATCAAACTGGATGGCGACGCAAGGAGAAGAAGCAAACACCCTGGATAAGTTGTGTCATGTAAATACTCGAAGCTCGATTAGAATAATTTTTTCCACGGAAAAGCTAGTGATCAGATGTATCAGTAAAAAATCAGACACGTCTAGGGAGCGGCCGGCTGCTCCCTAACGCTCCAAATCGGCCCGAAAAAAATTAGAAATATCCGATATCGAATCCATAAAAAGGAAATAATTTGCCCCCTAATTCATAAGAAAACTCCAATCCATATGAGGAAAAGGACATCGATAACGCCAAACTTTCAGGATTTGACCATGGCAAATCAAACGTTTTCGATGGCAATATTAGTGACGCGAGGATGACAATTTTAGTTGCAAGCTTTCAGCTCCATACTCAGTGTATTTTTTGTTAGAAAATTATCTTGTGTGTCAACTAAACTTGTCATCCTCGCGTCACTAAAATTGTCATCTAAACGTTCGATTTGCCATGATCAAATCCCAAATGTTCAGTATTATCATTTCCGTAGGAAAAAGTATCACGTATACAAAAAAGAAAAGGAACAATTGCAAAAATGTCCACTCGTGCACATGTGTGAACACATTTAATTCAAGTTTCAATTTTTTAAAACTATAACTTTTAAACCGCATGCCGGAATTAAGATCCATTGTCATCGTTGGAACCCTCGCGACGTGCTCTTCGAAATAAGATCCAACATGAGTATGTCTCAATTTTTTTTGGTAATTTAGTCTTCGTTTGGTGCAACTGGCTATTATTCAATGTGGAACTACCTAAGGGTTGATCTGTAACTTTCACCCTACACATGGATGTGCCGATTTCACTGATGACACTTCGCCCCAAACTACCCACTACGAAGGGAGATGTGCCACTTCGTCTGCTGCCCCGACCAACTACCTAGTAGTTGATGTGTAGCTTTTCTCATGTATGTGCAAGTGCATTTTTCACTTTTGCTGCCTTGCCAACTGCCTAGAAGTGAATATGCAACTTCTGATACTGCCCCGACCAAGTGCCTAACGGTCAATGTGCAACTCTTCTCCATTCCCTGTGGAGGAGTAGTTTTCAATGCTAGCACCATGTCCCACCCACCCCAGCTAGTGAGTTGTGCAACTTTAGGGTCCCACCTATCAGCGACTTTTCTCTACGCTCAATGTCTCATGGATGTGCAGTTTTTTCATCATCGAACAAATCTTTGTTAGTGTGATGTGCAACTTTATCGGTTGCCCTGGCCAACTGCCTAACAGACTATATGCAATTTCATCTGTTGCACCCATCAATTGAAACTACATATCCACAAGTAGGAAGGGGAAAGAGTTGCACATCGACTACTAGGGAGTTAGTTGAAACAACAGACTAAGTTGCACATACAACTGACAGGGTACGTGGGGCATGGTGTGCCAACAACGAAAGACTATATCATCAATGTGTAGGGAGGGGAAGGGTTGTGTTGGGGAACGTAGTAATTTCAAAAAATTTCCTACGCACACGCAAGATCATGGTGATGCATAGCAACGAGAGGGGAGAGTGTTGTCTACATACCCTTGTAGACCGAAGCGGAAGCGATCACAACGTAGAGGAAGTAGTCGTACGTTCTCCTCGCGATCCGACCGATCCCAGCGCCGTTACTCCGGCGCCCCCGAGTTCTTGACACACGTACAGCTCGATGACGCTCCTCGGGCTCCAATCCAGTAGAGCTTCGGGGAGGGAGAGTTTCGTCAGCACGACGGCGTGGTGACGATCTTGATGTACTACCGGCGCAGGGCTTCACCTAAGCTTTGCGACGATATGACCGAGGTGGAATATGGTGGAGGGGGCACCGCACACGGCTAAGGAACGATCCGTAGATCAAACTTGTGTGTCCTAGGGTGCCCCCTGCCCCCGTATATAAAGGAGCAAGGGGAGGTGCGGCCGGCTTGGAGGAGGCGCGCGAGGAGTCCTACTCCCACCGAGTAGGACTCCCCTTCCTAGTTGGAGTAGGATTGGGGAGGGAAGAGGGAAGGGGCGCCGCCTCTCCTTGTCCTATTCGGACTAGGAGGGAGGCGCGCGCCTGCCCCGGCCGGCCCTTCCTCTTCTCCCTCGTGGCCCACTAAGGCCCAATAGCCTCCGGAGGGTTCCGTAACCCCGGTGTTCCGTAAAATCCGATTTCACCCGAACCATTCCGAACTCCAAATATAGGCTTCCAATATATCAATCTTTATGTCTCGACCATTTCGAGACTCCTCGTCATGTCCGTGATCACATCCGAGACTCCGAACTTCTTCGGTACATCAAAATACACAAACTCATAATATAACCGTCATCGAAACCTTAAGCGTGCGGACCCGACGGTTCGAGAACAATGTAGACATGATCGAGACACGTCTCCGGTCAATAACCAATAGCGGGACCTGGATGCCCATATTGGTTCCTACATATTCTACGAAGATCTTTATCGGTCAGACCGCATAACAACATACGTTGTTCCCTTTGTCATCGGTATGTTACTTGCCCGAGATTCGATCGTCGGTATCCAATACCTAGTTCAATCTCGTTACCGGCAAGTCTCTTTACTCGTTCCGTAATACATCATCTCACAGCTAACTCATTAGTTGTAATGCTTGCAAGGCTTCATGATGTGTATTACCGAGAGGGCCCAGAGATACCTCTCCGACAATCGGAGTGACAAAACCTAATCTCGAATACGCCAACCCAACATCTGCCTTTGGAGACACCTGTAGTACTCCTTTATAATCACCCGATTCGTTGTGACGTTTGGTAGCACCAAAGTGTTCCTCCGATAAACGGAGTTGCATAATCTCATAGTTACAGAACATGTATATGTCATGGATAAAAGCAGTAGCAACATACTAAACGATCGTGTGCTAAGCTAATGGAATGGGTCATGTCAATCAGATCATTCAACCAATGATGTGACCTTGTTAATCAAATAACAACTCTTTGTTCATGGTTAGGAAACATAACCATCTTTGATTAACAAGCTAGTCTAGTAGAGGCATACTAGTGACATATTGTTTGTCTATGCATTCACACATGTATCATGTTTCCGGTTAATACAATTCTAGCATGAATGATAAACATTTATCATGAGATAAGGAAATAAATAATAACTTTATTATTGCCTCTAGGGCATATTTCCTTCATCTCCCACTTGCACTAGAGTCAATAATCTAGATTACATAGTAATGATTCTAACACCCATGGAGTCTTGGTGTTGATCATGTTTTGCTTGTGGAAGAGGCTTAGTCAACGGTCTGCTACATTCAGATCCGTATGTATCTTGCAAATCTCTATGTCTCCCACCGGACTAAATCCGGATGGAATTGAAGCGTCTCTTGATGTGCTTGGTCCTCTTGTGAAATCTGGATTCCTTCGCTAAGGCAATTGCTCGAGATTGTCACGAAGATTTTCATTGGACCAGATGCACTAGGTATGACACCTAGATCGGATATGAACTCCTTCATCCGCACTCCTTCATTAGCTGCTTCCGGTTGCTATGTATTCCGCTTCACATGTAGATCCCGCCACGACGCTTTGTTTAGAACTGCACCAACCGACAGCTCCTCCGCTTAGTGTAAATACGTATCCGGTCTGCGATTTAGAATCGTCCGGATCGGTGTCAAAGCTTGCATCAACGTAACTGCCACGATGAGCTCTTTGTCACCTCCATATACGAAAACATATCCTTAGTCCTTTTCGTATTTCAGGATGTTCTTGACCGCTGTCCATGATCCACTCTGGATTACTTTGGTACCTTCCTGCTAAACTTATAGCAAGACACACATCAGGTCCGGTACACAGCATTGCATACATGATAGAGCCTATGGCTGAAGCATAGGAACATCTTTCATTTTCTCTCTATCTTCTGCGGTGGTCGGGCATTGAGTCTTACTCAACTTCACACCTTGTAACACGTGCAAGAACCCTTTCTTTGCTTGATCCATTTTGAACTTCTTCAAAATTTTGTCAAGGTATGTGCTTTGTGAAAGTCCAATTAAGCGCCTTGATCTATCTCTATAGATTTTGATGCCCAATATGTAAGCAGCTTCACCGAGGTCTTTCATTGAAAAACTCTTATTCAAGTATCCTTTTATGCTATCCAGAATTCTATATCATTTCCGATCAGCAATATGTCATCTACATATAATATCGAAATGCTACTGAGCTCCCACTCACTTTCTTGTAAATACAGGCTTCTCCAAAAGTCTGTATGAACCCAAATGCTTTGATCACACTATCAAAGCGTTTATTCCAACTCCGAGATGCTTGCACCAGTCCATAAATGGATCGCTGGAGCTTGCACACTTTGTTAGCTCCCTTTGGATCGATAAAACCTTCTGGTTGCATCATATACAACTCTTCTTCCGTAAATCCATTCAGAATGCAGTCTTTTCATCCATTTGCCAAATTTCATAATCATAAAATGCGCAATCGCTAACATGATTCGGACATACTTAAGCATCGCTACGGGTGAGAAGGTCTCATCGTAGTCAATCCCTTGAACTTGTCGAAAACCCTTTGCGACAAGTCGAGCTTTGTAGACAGTAACATTACCGTCGGTGTCAGTCTTCTTCTTGAAGATCCACTTGTTTTCTATTGCTTGCCTACCCTCGGGCAAGTCAACCAAAGTCCATACTTTGTTTTCATACATGGATCCCATCTCAGATTTCATGGCCTCAAGCCTTTTTGCGGAATCTGGGCTCACCATCGCTTCTTCATAGTTCGTAGGTTCATCATGATCTAGTAGCATGATTTCCAGAACAGGATTACCGTACCACTCTGGTGCGGATCTTACTCTGGTTGATCTACGAGGTTCTGTAGTAACTTGATCTGAAGTTTCATGATCAACATCATCAACTTCCTCACTACTTGGTGTAGATGTCTCAGAAACCGGTTTCTGCGACAAACAACTTTCAAGTAAGGGAGAAGGTATTATTACCTCATCAAGTTCTACTTTCCTCCCACTCACTTCTTTCGAGAGAAACTCCTTCTCTAGAAAGGATCCATTCTTGGCAACAAATGTCTTGCCTTCGGATCTGTGATAGAAGGTATACCCAACTGTCTCCTTTGGGTATCCTATGAAGACACATTTCTCCGATTTGGGTTCGAGCTTATCAGGTTGAAGCTTTTTCACATAAGCATCGCATCCCCAAACTTTAAGAAACGACAACTTTGGTTTCTTGCTAAACCACAGTTCATAAGGTTTCGTCTCAACGGATTTTGACGGTGTTCTATTCAGTGTGAATGCGGCCGTCTCTAGAGCATAACCCCAAAACGATAGCGGTAAATCTGTAAGAGACATCATAGATCACACCATATCTAGTAAAGTACGATTCGACGCTCGGACACACCATTACGCTGTGGTGTTCCGGTGGCGTGAGTTGCTAAACTATTCCGCATTGTTTCAAATATAGACCAAACTCAGAACTCAAATATTCACCTCCACGATCGATCGTAGAAATTTAATTTTCTTATTACGATGATTTTCAACTTCACTCTGAAATTCTTTGAACTTTTCAAATGTTTCAGACTTATGTTTCATTAAGTAGATATACCCATATCTGCTTAAATCATCTGTGAAGGTGAGAAAATAACGATATCCGCCACGAGCCTCAACATTCATCGGACCACATACATCTCAGTATGTATGATTTCCAACAAATCTGTTGCTCTCTCCATAGTACCGAGAACGGGTTCTAGTCATCTTGCCCATGAGGCACGGTTCATAGCGCCATGTGATTCATAATCAAGTGACTCCAAAAGTCCATCAAGATGGAGTTTCTTCATGCGCTTTACACCGATATGACCTAAACGGCAAGTGCCACAAATAAGTTGCACTATCATTATCAACTCTGCATCTTTTGGCTTCAACATTATGAATATGTGTATCACTACTATCGAGATTCATCAAAATAGACCACTCTTCAAGGGTGCATGACCATAAAAGATATTACTCATATAAATAGAACAACCATTATTCTCTCGATTTAAATGAATAACCGTCTCGCATCAAACAAGATCCAGATATAATGTTCATGCTCAACGCAGCACCAAATAACAATTATTTAGGTCTAATACTAATCCCGAAGGTAGATGTAGAGGTAGCATGCCGATCGCGATCACATCGACTTTGGAACCATTTCCCACGCCAAGATCGTCACCTCGTCCTTTGCCGTTGTTCGCAATCCGTATTCCTGCTTCGAGTTGCAAATATTAGCAATGAACCAGATCAAATACCAGTGCTATCTGCGAGCTCTAGTAAGGTACACATCAATAACATGTATATCACATATACCTTTGTTCACCTTGCCATCCTTCTTATCCGCCAAATACTTGGGGCAGTTCCGCTTCAAAGACTAGTCTGCTTGCGAGAAGCACTCGATTTCAGGTTTGGGTCCAGACTTGGGTTTCTTCTCCCGAGCAGAACTTGCTTGCTGTTCTTCTTGAAGTTCCCTTCTTCTTCCCTTTGCCTTTCTTCTTGAAACTAGTGGTCTTATTGACCATCAACACTTGATGCTCCTTCTTGATTTCTACCTCCGCAGCTTTTAGCATTGCGAAGAGCTCGGTATAGTCTTTACTAACCCTTGCATATTATAGTTCATCATGAAGCCTTTGTAGCTTGGTGGCGTGATTGAAGAATTCATCAATGACACAATCATCCGGAAGATTAACTCCCAATTGTGTCAAGTGATTGTAGTACCCGGACATTCTCGAGTATGTGCTCACTAATGTAACTGTTCTCCTCCATCTTGCAGCTATAGAACTTATTGGAGACTTCATATCTCTCAATCCGGGCATTCTGTTGGAATATCAACTTCAACTCTGGAACATCTCATATGCTCCATGACGCTCAAAACGTCGTTGAAGTCCCGGTTCTAAGCCGTAAAGCATGGCACATCGAACTATAGAGTAGTCATCAGCTTTGCTCGCCAGACGCTCACAACATCCGGTGTTGCTCCTGCAGAGAGTCTGGCACCTAGCGGTGCATCCAGACGTAACTCTTCAGTGCAGCAATGAGGATAATCCTCAAATTACGGACCCAGTCCGTGTAATTGCTACCATCATCTTTCAACTTTGCTTTCTCAAGGAACGCATTAAAATTCAACGGAACAACAAAGACGAGCCATCTATCTACAATCAAACATAGACAAGCAAGATACTATCAGTACTAAGTTCATGATAAATTTAAGTTCAATTAATCATATTACTTAAGAACTCCCACTTAGACAGACATCTCTCTAGTCATCTAAGTGATCACGTGATCCAAATCAACTAAACCATAACCGATCATCACGTGAAATGGAGTAGTTTTCAATGGTGAACATCTTATGTTGATCATATCTACTATATGATTCACGTTCGACCTTTCGGTCTCCGTGTTCCGAGGCCATATCTGCATATGCTAGGCTCGTCAAGTATAACCTGAGTATTCTGCGTGTGCAAAACTGGCTTGCACCCGTTGTAGATGGACGTAGAGCTTATCACACCCGATCATCACGTGGTGTCTGGGCACGACGAACTTTGGCAACGGTGCATACTCAGGGAGAACACTTCTTGATAATTTAGTGAGAGATCATCTTATAATGCTACCGTCAATCAAAGCAAGATAAGATGCATAAAAGATAAACATCACATGCAAATCAATATAAGTGATATGATATGGTCATCATCATCTTGTGCTTCGTGATCTCCATCCCTGCAGCACCACCATGATCACCATCGTCACCGGCGCGACACCTTGATCTCCATCGTAGCATCTTTGTCGTCTCGCCAATCTTATGCTTCTACGACCATCGCTACCGCTTAGTGATAAAGTAAAGCATTACAGGGCGATTGCATTTCATACAATAAAGCGACAACCATATGGCTCCTGCCAGTTGCCGATAACTTCGGTTACAAAACATGATCATCTCATACAATAAAATATAGCATCACGTCTTGACCATATCACATCACAACATGCCCTGCAAAAACAAGTTAGACGTCCTCTACTTTGTTGTTGCAAATTTTACGTGGCTGCTACGGGCTTAAGCAAGAACCAATCTCACCTACGCATCAAAACCACAACGATATTTCGTCAAATAGACCCGCTTTTAACCTTCTCAAGGACCGGTGTAGCCACACTCGGTTCAACTAAAGTGAGAGAGACAGACACCCGCCAGTCACCTTTAAGCAACGAGTGCTCGTAGCGGTGAAACCAGTCTCGCGTAAGCGTACGCGTAATGTCGGTCCGGGCCGCTTCATCTCACAATACCGCTGAACCAAAGTATGACATGCTGGTAGGTAGTATGACTTGGATCGCCCACAACTCACTTGTGTTCTACTCGTGCAAAACATCAAACCATAAAAACCTGGCTCGGATGCCACTGTTGGGGAACGTAGTAATTTCAAAAAATTTCCTACGCACACGCAAGATCATGGTGATGCATAGCAACGAGAGGGGAGAGTGTTGTCTACATACCCATGTAGACCGAAGCGGAAGCGATCACAACGTAGAGGAAGTAGTCGTACGTTCTCCTCGCGATCCGACCGATCTCGGCGCCGTTACTCCGGCGCCCCCGAGTTCTTGACACACGTACAGCTCGATGACGCCCTCGGCTCCAATCCAGAGAGCCTCGGGAGGAGAGTTTCGTCAAGACGGCGTGGTGGACGATCTTGATGTACTACGGCGCAGGCTTCACCTAAGCTTTGCGACGATATGACCGAGGTGGAATATGGTGGAGGGGGCACCGACACGGCTAAGGAACGATCCGTAGATCAAACTTGTGTGTCCTAGGGTGCCCCCTGCCCCGTAGATATAAAGGAGCAAGGGGGAGGTGCGGCCGGCTTGGAGGAGGCGCGCGGAGGAGTCCTACTCCCACCGAGTAGGACTCCCCCTCCTAGTTGGAGTAGGATTAGGGAGGGAAGAGGGAAGGGGGCGCCGCCCCCCTCTCCTTGTCCTATTCGGACTAGGGGAGAGGGGGCGCGCGGCCTGCCCTGGCCGGCCCTTCCTCTTCTCCCTCGTGGCCCACTAAGGCCCAATAGCCTCCGGGAGGGTTCCGGTAACCCCCCGGTGTTCCAGTAAAATCCCGATTTCACCCGGAACCATTCCGAACTCCAAATATAGGCTTCCAATATATCAATCTTTATGTCTCGACCATTTCGAGACTCCTCATCATGTCCGTGATCACATCCGGGACTCAACTTCTTAGGTACATCAAAATACACAAACTCATAATATAACCGCCATCGAAACCTTAAGCGTGCAGGACCCTACGGTTCGAGAACAATGTAGACATGATCGAGACACGCCTCGGTCAATAACCAATAGCGGGACCTGGATGCCCATATTGGTTCCTACATATTCTACGAAGATCTTTATCGGTCGACCGCATAACAACATACGTTGTTCCCTTTGTCATCGGTATGTTACTTGCCCGAGATTCGATCGTCGGTATCCAATACCTAGTTCAATCTCGTTACCGGCAAGTCTCTTTACTCGTTCCGTAATACATCATCTCACAGCTAACTCATTAGTTGTAATGCTTGCAAGGCTTCAGTGATGTGTATTACCGAGAGGGCCAGAGATACCTCTCCGACAATCGGAGGACAAAACCTAATCTCGAAATACGCCAACCCAACATCTGCCTTTGGAGACACCTGTAGTACTCCTTTATAATCACCCGATTACGTTGTGACGCTTTGGTAGCACCAAAGTGTTCCTCCGGTAAACGGGAGTTGCATAATCTCATAGTTACAGGAACATGTATATGTCATGGATAAAAGCAGTAGCAACATACTAAACGATCGTGTGCTAAGCTAATGGAATGGGTCATGTCAATCAGATCATTCAACCAATGATGTGACCTTGTTAATCAAATAACAACTCTTTGTTCATGGTTAGGAAACATAACCATCTTTGATTAACAAGCTAGTCTAGTAGAGGCATACTAGTGACATATTGTT
Source organism: Aegilops speltoides (assembly GCA_021437245.1). NCBI lineage: Eukaryota > Viridiplantae > Streptophyta > Magnoliopsida > Poales > Poaceae > Aegilops > Aegilops speltoides. The sequence continues at coordinate 526,556,914 of CM038147.1, forward strand.
TGTCTATGCATTCACACATGTATCATGTTTCCGGTTAATACAATTCTAGCATGAATGATAAACATTTATCATGAGATAAGGAAATAAATAATAACTTTATTATTGCCTCTAGGGCATATTTCCTTCAGGTTGCGCATCAACTGCTAGGTAGTTGGCCATGGTAGTAGACTAGTTGCACATCACAAAAAGTTGGTGCTATGGCTGCTAGGTTATAATCTCGCAAGTAGTTGGATCATGCAGCTCCAAAATCGGTTTTGAAAAAAATTACACCATTGCGGTACTAAAGTTGCAAAATACGTGATCAACAAAATTCCAACAAAAACTTATAACACCATATAGAGTAATATAGAGTTGTACTCACCAAAGTCAGCATATAAAAAATCATCGAAACATACCCATGCGGGATCTAGTTTCAAATATCTCACTGCGAGCATTACATGGTGAAAAACGAATCTGAATTCCGACCCTCAATTTGAAAGAAATGGCTTTTGAAAATAACTAAAACCCCAAGTAAATGCACACTAATACAAGGAATCTCTTGTTCACGTGAACATTCTATTGGTTTGTGCATTGTCACGAGTAAGAACCAAATAAGGAATACAAGACGGCATGCATGCATGTATGAGAGCCGGCTGATACACACTTTTAAGAATTAGGGAAATACAATGGCGCTAGCGTCGATAAGATGGTATTTCAGTCTTATCACTATCTGTTAACCAATACGTCTTTGATCGCTAGCTTCTAGTAGGCTACCGGCGATTTGTTTTCTTTCTTTTGGTTTATGTGTTTTTCACTCTTATATTATATACATAAATTTTTAGTGAAAGACAAAGTTTGACAAAAAACATTATTCAAAAAACAAGTTCTGGAATTTAAATAAATGTTTTCAAATTCAAATATGTCAACAAATACGGAAATCTTTTAGTATGCGGTGAAGAATTTTTAATATGTGATGATTATTTTCTGAATACAAACTATTTTTTAATTTACTTTGAAGATTTTATAATATAAAGTTAATTTTTTATATACGATGAACTTTTAAATTTTACACACTGAACATTTTCTTAATATGAACTGAACATTTTTTATAGAAGCTTAATCCTTTTTAGTATACAATGAATTTTTAATATATGGTAAACATTTTATAATATACACTAAGCTATTTTAAAACACATACTGATCAACTGATCGTGTATTAAAAAATGTTCGCAGATTAGAATATAATATATATGACTAAAATTTGGTCACGCATTAAAAAAATGTTCAAAATTCTAAAAAAATGCTCAGGAATTGAAAATTGGTCATAAATTTGAAAAAGGTTCAGATGTTTGTTTTTAAAGTAAAATAAAAAAGAATGAAAAACCGAACATAAAAAACAAAATAAAAAACCAAAATACCAATAGAAAAAATAGATAAAAAAAGAAGAGAAAAAGAAAACGTTTGCAACCATCCCTAAATGGCAAGAAAGGTTCCTAAAACAGAGTCCCAAAACCCCATAGTGCGCTTCCTCACGGCCTCCATGCTCGGTCGCCGGTGCTGCAGCCACCAATGCTCCTCATGTGGGGACACGGCGGGCTCCCATGGCTCTTCCTCCCACAGCCGAAGCGGGCCCTTACCCCCCTTCTGAGTCTGAGAATGACGAGCATTGTGCTCGCTCCATGTTGTTCATGCTGAGAAAACTTGGAACGAGCGAATGAAACAGATGACGTGGCCGGACCTGTTCACCAAGATTCGATTAAGCTATCGAATGGTAAATGGAGTGTTCGCTCGGATGCATAAAAAAAGTGACGTCAGATTTGGTTTTTTATAGACTGCGATTTTGAGTACTTTGATGTGTTGAGAGAGAGAGAGAGAGAGAGAGAGAGAGAGAGTTGTTCAAGTCGCTATCTAGGTCGAGATAAGAACAGTTGTGATCGCTGCCCTTGATTTTTGATTATATAAAAGTATGGTAAACGAGTTGTAATATATATCCTGATTATTAGGCGTTTCGCTAGATTAGATTGTGTTTCATCGGTCCCTCGGGTCCATCTTCCGGCGACCTGCGACTCCTCCATCGTCTCTCTGCAGCCATACCAAAGGTATAGAGCACACTCGTATGTACTATGCTAAGTTGGTGTTTACGTGGCTTGTAGCTTAATCTTTATTACATAAATAAGACACATATTTACCATGAAGAAGGAGAGATATGTTGTGTGCAAGTGGTTGGGAGGCTTGCTCTGGTTTCTGGTTTTTTTCTTCTTCTGAAAAAGCCTAGCTGTCCACGGTGTATGCTTTGCACGATGAGCTGGATAGCATCCGAGTAAAATAGTTGTTTAAATAGGCTAAACCTTCCAAAAGAACTATAGTATTTGGAAGAAACCTTCGTGATGTTTCGGTCCACTTAGAACCTGCCATGTCATTACCGTCTACATGTCTCGATCCGAAATTCACAGAACCAGTATGACGGTTGTGGCTTCAACTACTTGTGCTTCATCACGTCAGCGGAAAAAAACTACGTGCCACGCGCTGTAACATCCTCTTGTCAAGAGTTTCCTCGTTTCTCAAGAACCTCACATGGTTCCGAGAAAGAGAAAAAAAAAATCTGAAGTGAGGGCTTGGATAGGAGTAACACCGAGTGGCTACCACACTCCTCATACAAAACTAACACGGGAAAGTAGGATAAGGTACGTGCTGGCATGCGCGCTTACGGGAACAGCTAGCGAATAATAAGTTGAAGTTGGCAAGTTGCGTGTTCCTTGCACAGGCCAGTTCTCTTCAACCCGAATACATTTCTCGTCTCCTAGCTGGAACTGAAATAAAGTAGGGCAAGCAGGCTCTGTGTTCGTCTCTTCAGTCGAAGACTTGTAGGGTGGCGGGCATGTGGTAGGTGCGCACGATCAGCACATATATCCGGCGCATGTGGCAGCTTGTTTATTCCCTCGTTTGGCGTGCCATATCATATGCACGACGAGGTTAGTTGAACGGTGTAAAACAAGTGGTTTACGTTGCGTGAGCGGCGAGAACAAACGTGTGGCACAATGCGGGGATTGTTGATGACAAGACGGAGTTTGCCGCGTGTGCATGCTTGTGTGTTCTTTGTTAAGACTTAAGAGGATAAACGGGATTCTCGCGAGTCAAAGTACCAACATGGGGATCGGTTGGGTAGGAGTAGGACGACGGCCTAGCCGACACTCTCCGTGATTACCTTTTCGACCCCTTTGTTCTTTACGCATGCATGACCGCGACGTTGCAACACTCCCTTGATAGCTTCCGTTCTGGTTCTTAGTAGTAGCCTTGTCTTGTTCAGTGTCTGATATATGATGAAATGTACCGTTTAGATCAAACAATAATATCCGAGGGGTTGGTATATATTCCTATATATCATTTCCACATGCATACAGAAGCGAAGGTCCGAACCAGGTCATATATTGGTGTTTGGATGGTTGTACAGCACGATCGATAATTGGATCCATCATCGATGTGTAGTGGTCAAGTGGTGTTCCGGTGTGTAGTGTACTCATATGTATATATTGTACCTTCGTGTAACCAGATCAGCAATACCCCGTGTAGATAGCATTATTTATATCACCACAGGATCACATTTTCAAAGTCGCTGGTAGTACATGGTTTACCAAAATGAAATAACAATCGTTGGTACATTCCTGTTGGGCTCTCATTATCGGTGGCTCGGTGCTGTACTCCAATCATGCATATGAACCGTTCCTTCGAATAAAAATAGGTGCGGAAAACCACGCATCAACCGTTAGAAAACTAGCCGAAGCCGCCGTTATATACCCCCGTCGAACCTTGAGCCCAGCACCACATCATCTCACCAAGCAGCAGCTAGCTAAGCTAAGCCTAGCCAAAGCTTCTCTAGCTTCGGTAGTCCAGGAAACATGAGGCTCGCGGTGGTTCTCCTCTGCGCACTGGTGGCCGTCCAGGTCGCGCTCCTTGCCGCCCCGGCGGAGGCCGGCGAGCTGGTGGTCGGGTACTACGACAAGAAATGCAGGGGCGTGGAGAACGTCGTCGAGTGGCACGTCAGGAGGGCGCTCAAGACCAACCGCCGCGCCGGCGCCGCCCTCGTCCGCCTCCTCTTCCACGACTGCTTCGTCAGGGTACGTACATTTCGTGCGCCGTGCAGTTTCACTTTCACTTGGGTTTGCATGCGTGGTCGACGTGTACGTCTAGCTAGCAGGGGGTAACAAACATAACGATGACATGCATATGCATGCATGCAGGGTTGCGATGCCTCTGTCCTGCTTGACGCGTCCCCGGAGAACCCTCACCCGGAGAAGGAGGCACCGGTGAACATCGGGCTGGCGGCCTTCGACCTCCTCGAGGAGATCAAGGCGGCCGTGGAGGACAGGTGCCCCGGCGTGGTGTCCTGCTCCGACATCCTCATCTATGCGGCCCGCGACGCGGCCCACGCCCTCAGCAATGGCAACATCCACTTCGACGTACCCGCCGGGCGCCTCGACGGCCTCGTCTCCTCGGCCGCCGAGGCCCAGGCGGAGCTCCCGGACTCCACCTTCACCGTGCAGCAGCTCATCGACAACTTCGCACGCAAGGACTTCGACGTGGAGGAGCTCGTCATCCTGTCCGGCGCGCACTCCATCGGCGTCGGCCACTGCTCCTCCTTCACCGGCCGCCTCACCGCGCCGCCGGAGCAGATCAACCCGGCCTACCGCAACCTGCTCAACCACAAGTGCCACCAGGGCGCCAACCCGGCCGTCGTCAACAACGTCCGCGACGAGGACTACGAGACGGTGGCCAGGTTCATGCCCGGGTTCACCAGCCGGGTGCGCAAGATCAGCGACTTCCTCGACAACACCTTCTACCACAACAACCTCGCCAGGATCGTCAGCTTCAACTCCGACTGGCAGCTCATGACCCACACCGAGGCCAGGGGCCACGTCCACGAGTACGCCGACAACGCCACGCTCTGGGACGGGGACTTCGCCGACTCCCTGCTCAAGCTCAGCAAGCTCTCCATGCCCGCCGGGAGCAAGGGCGGCATCAGGAAGAAGTGCAGCATCGCCACCCACCCTCTCTACTAAACAAGTCGGATGCATGCATGAACAAGGTCGATCCAACGAATTGAAGAACCTTTGCCCCTGGCCGGCGGTGTGCGGATTTCTTCTATAATCTTGTGATTTTCCCGGTCCAATCCATTCTTTTGATTCCCATTGGTTGTGTATTTTATGTATGGCAACATATATGCATCATCCACGGCAATAAAGTTACGGTCCTGGCAAATGGCAATTTATTACAAATGACCTTTCAAGAAAATTGTATTACCAAAAAGGATTATATAGATATCAACGTGGTTGGTGAGTCGTGACGCTACAAGCATAAAGGGTAGACCGTGAACTCAAAGCTCACATGAGCGAGCATGCACCTACCCGAGAAATCCTACTAACCAGATAATGGCCGGTTCATTTGGCTTAATCAAAGCTGATACTCCAATCAAGTTTTTTTTTTGTGGCGACTACAGCCAAGTAGCTAATTCTTAGTCACAAAAAACCCGGAAGAAAACATGTGAATAACCGTTACAAACAGTACAAAGGGGAAAAAAGGACCAGTTGAAACGAGCTACAGTATTGGGCCCTTCCCATTTCCTGAGCGGCGGAGGTGAGATTTCCTTAGGAATCAGTACTTATTGGACTAGTTGGTAAACGTGGCGCGAGCAATCAGTTATGCACATATTGGGTGAAAAAATTATTCAAAATCACTAGTTTTTTTGCGGGAAGTCAAAATCACCAGTTAAGGGTCACCTTTTGCTAATTTCATTCGGAAAACCATATGCCAACTGCATATCTACCTTCACCAAGCACCGTAGATGCGGGTGCTCGGCATGGAACATTTTTCTGAAAATGCGTCGAAAAATCACCACGGCCAACTGTTCTAGCCTTCTCGCGGAGTCGTCGTGGTTGTGGCCCACATGTAGCAGTTGGGAGGATAGTTGCATGCATTTTTCACCCATTTCTCTCTCACCTCGTCACCAATCAAATTCCATGCCTTTTATTTTAGAAGATTCATATCCTTAAAACCTAAATTTTGTTATTTTTAATATTTTTGAATTCATCACGATAAAATTTTAAAAACGACGCAAATCAGATACATTTAGACTAATTTAAATTGCATTGGTACAATCAACTAAAGCACATGTTAAATACTTTCTGAAACTTTATAAAATAATTGACATATGTGTAAATATTTTTAAAAATTGATTGAAATATGACTGAAATTCTGAAAACACCAAATATTATAAGTTTATTCTTAGAAATTTCCCTTTCTTTCAAAAAAAATAAAAATATACTTTTGTTCTATTTGCATACGCAGTAACTATTATTTTCTGTATCAACAAGATGAATACAACATACATCCTTCTACAAATGACCGAAACGTTCACAAAATTTTCAATCATAGAGATAAAAGCGATGAAGCCAAAATATTCTCTCATCGCCATAAGAAAAGTAGCGGTTAGATACTATGAATTTTACTTTCTTATACGTTCTCCAAAACCTCATCGCACTCCTATTGTGTTGGTTCGCACGAGATTTTGTTCCTAAAAATACTACACTTAGGTAAAATGCCTACGTACTGTTACGTAATTAGACTAACTGCTAATCCCTCCGCCTCCCTGATTCCAACTGGGTGGGGTCTCTCTCCTAATTTCCTCCAACTGAAAAATGTCACCTAATCCATTGTGTTACTTTATGTTTGATTGCTACGTAGGTGTAGCATTGCTCTTTTGTTTCAGAGGCCTAGTCTCACATTTGGTTATTAATCGGTTCAAAACATTTTTTGTGCCAGAAGATATATAAAATAATTAATTTTATACCCAACATTTATACTTATTTTAAATTAAGTGTGTACCATATAGCAATTTTAATTCACATGATTTTTTATTATTTAGCCACATAAGAATGTTTCCAAATAATAGTTATATTATTCGTATACAGTTGTAATGTACATCACTGAAATTTTTAATTATGCAATGTATAAGAAGTATTTTTATTGTTAAAAAAAGATTTGTATGTCTATGCGTATGTCCAAATATATCTTTTAATATCATTGAATATCATGTTAGAGACTTCTGAATCATAAATATTTTAATAGTGGTTTCTACTGTATATGAGGGAACCATATTCGGAGAAACTTCTAGGTCATATTTAATTTTACATGCAAGTTAAGTTCAGTAATAGAGTCATTGAAGAACCAAATATGTTCTTGATTGTACTTTTCCATAATTAAGTGTATCTTATTTATTTCTTTATAAAGTTTGTATCTCATTCATCTTTGATATTAATGAAAGCTAGCTGTCGAAATTTTCTATGCCTCAAGTCAATTATTCATTATTACTATTTGGCCTGGAAACAATTGTTATGTCTTGCCAAATCAAGGATCTGTTTACCCAATTATTGATGTGAATTTCAGAATTCAGGTGTGCACTATCTTGAACCTATGACGGAGGCTCTAAATGACAAATGTGTGTGAGTCTTCACTACCATATGTTTCAATAAAAGTGATTGTGTTTCGTATTTTATTGATTGGATAATTGAAAAATTGTCTGGTTGGAAAGGAGAAGTTTATCATCACATGGAAAGAAAATTTTGTTCAAAGTGGATGGCTAACTCAATACATCATATGGTATGTTTGTGTTCGCACACGAACACGTCACTGTGTACCTCCAATGCCGAGGGTGATGCACCACAGCTCACGTCGAAGGAGACCCGACCGGAAGCGCGGTACGCAGGCAATCCGGCGGGTGCTTTTGAGGACCCGAAACCCCACACGCCCGGGAGGGACCCCGTCTGGGCGCGCGGAGGCTATGGGCTGCCCTAGGTCGACCTGATCGCCCCTAGGGCCTCGAGGTTCGCCGCCCCGCAACAAGAAGAACAGACGAAGAACGAGGAGAAGAAGAACTAGGGTTAAGGAGAAAAGATAAAAGATAAAAAGTGGTAGATGATTTGTTCGATTGTGTGTTGTTCAATTGGCCATCACCCCTCGGGTATATAAGTGGCGGCTAGACTTCCCGTGCAAGGAAAAGGCTTGGATTCACGTCCAAAACCCTAGTCAAATTCGGATTGGTTTTGTCCGAACTTTCCAAAACTATTCGGTTTAAACTGGCTGCACCTTGCGGGTCTTTTTTGTGGTGGTAAACGATCTCGAATGGAAACGAGCCCAAAAGCAATCTTGACCGTTTCGACGAGACGAACAACTTTTATGTTGAACGTTTTTTGATCAGAGGTCATCTTGAGGGTCAAATCGGTCGCGCAAAACAGGTTATCTCGCTACCCATCGACAGTGGTGTCCGTGGGCGCGCCAGCTTTTTGCCTCCCGACAGGGCTGTATTCCGATGGCTCTAACTTTTGCATACGAACTCGGATTGGAAAGATTTTATATCAAAATCGATCGTTTCGACGAGACGAAGACAATCCGTGTAGATAAGTTTTCTATTTGAGGTCGTCTTGGGGGCTTAATCAGCCAAACTGTACTCTGAATATAAGATCTTAGTACTTTGAGCATAGTTTCGCCTTCGAGATGAAATCGGACTCACGATGACCCAAACTTCAAAGATGTTCATATCGACAATACGGAACTCTTTCATGAAGATCACTTCTCCATTTGAGGCCATCTTAAATAAGTTATTGACCGTGCAAAATCTGGTGTCAACATGCCCCCCCTGTTTTTCGGCAAAGTTTGTGTGCGAAAAATAACTTCAGCATAGCTTGTTCTAGGGACGATGTCAACACTCCATCGGCCATTTTGCATGTTCTTAGTACGACAAGTATATATCGGCCATTGCTTGTTTGAACCTCTTGATGCAAACTTGGGTGAAAACTTTCTCAACTTCCTTAACAATCCGATGATAAAGTCCCATAGATATGTATCTCAAGGTCATCCTCGGAACCATATTATTCACCCTTTTGCTAGGATTTTGCTGATAATCAATAATAAACTTTCTCCAATCCTTACTTTTTGCCTGCATAAAAATCATTAGTGGTCAAGTGATGGACTTGATTCAGCCTTACCTATGTTGACGAGACTAAGCATCGGCTATTGAATGAAATACAATACACCATGATTAACATAGTAGCCTGATGCTTGCTGTGCCAACTCTTTTGAATTGTCATGCCTAGAAATATGAACAGTTTTAAAGCAACCAAGGTAAATTTTGCATCTAGGCATACCTCAAGATAAACTACAAGTGATTCGTCAAAACATTCATAACCCTTGGATATTTGTTGCACTACTCATAACGAATCACCAAAAGCCTCAATATGTTTAGCACATATGGCAAAAGTTCCAAACCGAATAACATTGCATATTCGGCTTTGATTATTGTGCAATAAATATTTTAAGAGGCATGAGGCTTCACATAACAGCACCATATGGAGATATATAAACAACACCAACACCATGGCCATTGTTCTGAATTCAACCATCGAAACATAATCTCCATAGCACTAGAGAGACAAGGTTAATATCACTTAACATGTACCTTGTCTCGGTTCCAATTGAACTAAGGACAATGTTAGATTTTCACACCGGCCATGATCGGATAGTTTCTTAGGACGATAGTTAATTATCGGCCATTATCATGAGGTCCACGTAGAATTCATCCATTAAAGAATGTATAGCCGAAATAAACAAATAAAATAGCAATAAAATATTTCGGCCCTTTTGTCTTAGCAACAAAAATATAACTAACCAAATGTATAGTGATTTGGTAATACTCTGTCTTGATATGGAAAATTATGTTGCATCCATGGATCAAAATAAGTCCAAGGAGGGTAACTGATCATACCTGTGGATGAATTCCATGGCAAAGGCATCAATGGCATTGTCGAAGAAAATGGATGATGTGCTAACTGAAGATTTTGACGTTGTGATGCGCACCTTCGGCTTAATTGTTTGTGGCTTTCATTATTTTCCTGCTTCACTTTTATTGTACTTGTTGCAACAGAAGCATGCACATCATTTTTGTCTTGATTGATCTTCTTGGGAACCCATGCCATGTTCTTATTTTTCAGCTCTTGTGCACTAAGATTTTGTAATTTCTTTTTTTGCCAATATGATAAGCCGAGTGGGCATCTCAGCTGTGATTCTGTTTTGACCAATGACAATTCTTTTTTGGCTTTGTGCACTCTCAACTTCTTTTCTTCAGATTTGGTACTCCGAGTCTTAACAATTGACTGCTTCATCTCATTGTTTGTAGTAGCCAATGTCAACACTTTCATTGGCTCTTTTTCATTTGAGATCAAATCTGAAGCAGCACACTTACGACCATCTCTTTTAATGCGGTAAACTTTTTTGACCACCTCTTTCTTCTTCCTTGAGCTCTGGACCGATTCCTTATGTTTGAAACGGTCTTTAACATGTGATTGTTCAGATGTTGATCTTCTTGGAGCTGCATAATATTGGTGAGATGGTCTAAAATAAGATGGAGAATGCGCCCTTGTATCATACCTGTCCCATGATGAATATGTATCTATATGAGCATAGGGAGGCATCCACGACATTGGCATTGGCGGCCCAAAATAAGGATATGAATATGTTGCATTAAAATTCGCACTTTGCCAATACCGATCCTCATATTTGCGCCTTGGGGGTGATCTTGGTTTCTTTGCATGATTTGGCCGATAAGCATTCTTCTCTTCACCCTTCTTTTGATATTTCTTCAATAGTTCAGCGAAGGTGATTTTTGATCTCTTACACTTGCGCTTATTTCGGCCTTTGTTTTCTTTTCGTTTGCTTCCATCGATCATTGGATTTGCTTGCTGCCCCCCAGTCCTTGGCATCTCCATTGTAGCTTCGATGGAATTCTTGCCCTCAAGATTATGTTCATTATGCTCTTCAACAACTTCATTATTTGAAAGCTTAATCCCATCACCTGCAGTTTTTACCTTATCTTTCAATGGATCGGCTTGAAGCAGCCGATGCAAAAACTTTCTGCCATCGGGACCAATCAGAATAGACTGGTCATCTTTTGGTGTCTCAACAAATTTCAACCGTCCTTTATCAATGGCCGATTTAACTATTTGACGAAACATATTGCAATCCTCAAAACTATGCTTGAACGAATCATGCAACTTACAATATATTCGTCCTTGGATTGATGGCTTGACATGGTGATCAAGAATTCTTATGTAATTATTTTATAGCAACAAATCAAATATTTGATCACACATGCTTGAATCGAAGGTATACCTTTTGTTTTCTAGCTGATCTTTTTGTGAGAACGGCTTTGGAGTTAAGCAAACGAATAGTTCAGATTTGGCATCTTCCCATTCGGCTATGAATTCTCTTTCGCATTCATTTTCCGATGTCCTTAAATAAGGAACTATACTAGCATCGGTTTTCCCAAAAGATTTTAACCTTGGCTTTAAATTTCTGAAACGAAGATATTTAGAACATACATGTCTCAGTTGAGACCAAGTGCAAGCCAAGTACAAAATAAGCAAAGCTACCCAACTAGATATGAACTTTAGACAAAGAAACACGGAAAGCTTTGGTTGTAACAATAAGTCATTATCCGTCTTTATAAATGGCGCAATGGGTTGACCGATATGTTCCATAACAATTTTACTGCTAACAAGTAAATTACCCTTCCTTATTGGTCTTTCAAAATTACTTATGAGAATATTTCTTATAGATGCATCAATAATGAAGTTGCGACCAAATCTAAAAATAGGTAAATTACTCGCTATGCATACCTCTTCAAATATGTTGGGAGAGCATGATAGTGGTGCCATTTGAAGAACATCTTGCTCCGTCTTTGGATGGCTCCCCAACACCTTGTCATCATCTTTTTCTTGAATCCGTGCATCATTGCTTTGAAGATTTTTGTCGGCCGAACTTTGTTCGGCTACTTGTTCTTGTCCTTGAAGCTTGTCAATTTCTACGGCACGGAACTCATAGGGCAGGAAGTAGGTTCCATTAACTTCAGAAAAATCAAGCACCATTGTTTTCCTATGCTTGCCATGCCCTTTCTCAATAATGTTTGCCTCGTTGGATTTGATGGATTCAGAATATATACTAGTTGATTCGGCTTTTTCAACCGAAGCACTTTCATGTTCCGAATCATCCTTTTTTCATTGATACTACCAATTGGCAATGCTTCTTTTATCTGAGCCAATTCTTTTTCTATTTGTTTCTGACGGCGAGCAGCAAAATTAGCTTTAAGCTTTTTCTCAATTTCAGCCCACTCCGGATATGATTGCCCCCCAATGCTTTTAGATTCTTTTGGCAATGACACACGGGTGTTGCCAAAATTTTGCAATTGTGTAGGGGGTGTATAATATGATGTAGTACTAGGTGAAGGCATATGCATTGTTGTAAGACCATACTTTTGCTCGCCAATTTTATCAATTGGCAAAGATTCATCTTCTTGCAAAACTCTAGCTTTTATTGCGGCATAATCAGGAAATAGCCCCTTTTCATGTTGTTCAAGGAAAAGAGCACTAATTCTCTTATTTTGGGCTAAACTCTTCAATGCAGCCACCACTACCTCATCTTCTACAATGTTGGGCACAACCGCTCCTGTAAAATTTACATTCATTCGGCTATAACCAGGAAGGTGTGAAGCCGAATTATGAGCATCTATAGTTGTGTATGGTGCCGAAGAATTAGTAACATGAGATGTAGCATATGACGGTTGAGAGTAACTGGCCGAATAACTAGTAGTAGCATGGCCAATTCTCTCATTCATCGGCATGGTTGGATTCACATATTGCGAATTAGTTGCCGATGAATAAAAAGGTGAAACACTTTCTTGTATGCTATTGGAAATTTTAACATGAGGTGTTTCAAATTGATTAACCAAACCCATCATGTTGTTCATCGGCATATGGATTTGTGGGGTTGCCGATGCATGACAGTTTGGATACATATGTCGTATGTTGCTAAAATCATGAGAATTTGAAGCATGAAAATTGTTTTGCATCGGCCCTTGCGCATAATTAGATGCATGATTGATAAAACTAGGGCTAGCCGATACATTATGCTCATTAGGTGATCTAGCAACAACATATGGATTATTTGCATCTACAAAGGGGAATTGGGTATTCATATTACCTTTGTAGATTGCAGCAACTTGATGACGATCTCTTCGTAGCAAGAACGGGCCGGAGACCGTTCGAAGCTTCGTCCCCAGCGGAGTCGCCAAAAAGTGTGTTGACGTTGGAACGCGTCACACGAACACGTCAATGTGTACCCGCGGCACCGAGGGAGATGCTCCACAACTCACACCGCGGGAGGCCGACTTCCAGCGCGATACGCAAGACAGCAAGTCGGCGCTTTTGGGACCCGAAACCCCACGCGCCCGGGAGGGACCCCGTCTGGGCGCGTGGCGGCTATGGGCTACCCTAGGTCGACCTGATCGCCCCTAGGGCCTCGAGGTTCGCCGCCCTGCAATGAAGAAGAACGAACGAAGAACGAGGAAGAAGAAGAACTAGGGTTAAGGAGAAAAGATAAAAGATAATAAGTGGTAGATGATTTGTTCGATTGTGTGTTGTTCAATCGGCCATCACCCCTCGGGTATATAAGAGGCGGCTGGACTTCCCGTGCAAGGAAAAGGCTTGGATTCACGTCCAAAACCCTAGTCAAATTCGGATTGGTTTTGTCCGAACTTTCCAAAACTATTCGGTTTAAACTGGCTGCACCTTGCGGGTCTTTTTTGTGGTGGTAAACGATCTCGAATGGAAACGAGCCCAAAAGCAATCTTGACCGTTTCGACGAGACGAACAACTTTTATGTTGAACGTTTTTTGATCAGAGGTCATCTTGAGGGTCAAATCGGTCGCGCAAAACAGGCTATCCCTCGCGCTACCCATCAGACAGGGTGTCTGGTGGGGCGCGCCAGTTTTTGCCTCTCGACAGGGCTGTATTCCGATGGCTCTAACTTTTGCATACGAACTCGGATTGAAACGTTTTTTATATCAAAATCGATCGTTTCGACGAGACGAAGACAATCCGTGTAGATAAGTTTTCTATTTGAGGTCGTCTTGGGGGCTTAATCAGCCAAACTGTACTCTGAATATAAGATCTTAGTACTTTGAGCATAGTTTCGGCCTTCGAGATGAAATCGGACTGCGATGACCCAAACTTCAAAGATGTTCATATCGACAATACAGAACTCTTTCATGAAGATCACTTCTCCATTTGAGGCCATCTTAAATAAGTTATTGACCGTGCCAAAATCTGGTGTCAACAGTTTGTCTTTAAAATTCCTAAGCAAGTTCGCAAAGGATCAGAAACGCGATGTCACGGGAAATGCACTAGTTCATATGGTAGCGTGATGACGCTAATCAAAAGAGAATGCACTAGTTCATAATGTGGGAAATGCATGCCGCCAAAGAAGCACGGAGGCAGCACACTCGTCTTGCAATGCATGCACTATCGGTTTGGACTACAAAATTCAAAGTTATAAATTTGTAGGATATTTCTGTAAGATAGAGCCTACGTAGCACTAGCCAACATGCAAAGTGGGCCATGGATCTACAAGAACACGGTCATGTTGAAACTTTGTGAGCCATGGTATTCTCCCATCAAGTCCTGCTAATCCATCTAAGTCATCATCACCGTCTAAGGGCATGTCTCAAGCCATGTCAATCCCAACCGCAGGCCTCCTGTAGGAATGGATTCCTACTCCTATGTGGAATTGGTTCCTATCTTCACATTTTAAAGGAAACAAATATTAGCTTAGACCTAACGGAAAAAAAAATACTATCACACAAACCAAATGGCATCTCTTTTTTGATAGCAATCAAACACATTAACCTACGTGCAAAGGGCGAACGTTCTCGCGTGCCACGTCCACAGGTTTTACTATCGCGTTTTACGATGTCGAGGGAGGACAGAAACAAAACGCTCGCACCTCTTGCTCACAACCATTCCTTCGTTCTCTCCTCCTAGCTAAGGTTCCCTCCGCCGTCGCCGCCACCCTCACCGGCATCGTGCTTCGTCTCCCGTCCCGAGCTCCACCTATCATCTAGCGTCATCTCCCGCCGCTAGCGTCTGGCAGCGCGTTGGCACGCCGCAGCGATGCTACTTGCGGCGGTCCTCGTCGGCGTCGCGCTGGGGCGCCAGCGCCGCCGCTGCAGGGCTCTGGTCGAAGGGATCCCCGCGCCAAAGGACAGCTGAGCGGTCGCTGACGGTGAACGCGGCAGTCGATGGCCTGACGGACCTCATCATCGTCGGAGCCGGGGTGGCCGGATCTGCCTCGCCTACACGCTCGGAAAGGTGACATGTCTTTTCCTTGCTTCCCCGTCCTTGCGTTCCGCTGGCCAGGTAGGAAGTTCCTGTTTCTTTTAGACTGGAAACTTGTGGTTCTTCTTTATTTTAAGAACAAAACCCGAATTAGTATTCAAAAGGAGAACACTAGATTGAATTGGTATTCGACAGCGCAGGGATCAAAATTTCCACCATGAATGATGGCAGGCTGATTATAAATTTGCATGTGGTGCTATACTCGTAGTTGGAAATATCTCTAAAAAAACTGGATCATTCATTTTTCTCTCTCTCGGTATTAAGGTACACCCTCTCTCTTCATACGACTTGTACACCAGCCTTGCTCTCTTATACTTGGGACTGCATAACTCTCGCTTACTTTTTGTATGAAACATACAGTATGCACAAGTTCCGGTTACTAAATTAAAGCTATTTCTTTTTACCATTCAGATTGCTGCAAGCTACCAAGCCATACCATATCCCTCTCCATGATCTGCAGAGTTATATGATGTGTAACATGGCAGTGTTGCTGAATGGAAGGAGGTAATTTGCTTGCTCTTTCTAAATTTGTTGGTTTTTTAATGCTATATGCATGTGGGACACAGCCACGACGACTCCTTGAGAAGGCTGGAACAGTTGGTCAGACCTCTTCCAATGCAAAGGTGCTTAGATGAGGTGCTAAGTGCATTAAATATCTTAGCAACTCATCTCCCCAATGCATAGGTGCTTACTTGTTGTTGCTAAGCATACTTTATTTAATGAGTTAGCACCTAAAGTCTTTCATGCATTGGTCAAGTTGTTTCATTTAAGTAGTTTGCCTAGGTTCTCGCGCTTGGCATTGGTTCTTTCTAGGGTCACCAAAGTGCTCTCTCCCCTTATTAAATGTTGTGCCATGTCATTTTTTTCGCTTGTGTGGCATCCTTAGCACCTGTCCACCGTGGAGCACTGAAAAGGGCCTCATGGTGATTATTGGCATTCTGTGTTGATTAATACTGATTGAGTTTTCCAACTTCCAACGTTTTCCAACGTCAACATGCATATCCAAGCATGCATACTCCTCTACTCAGCCTGCTTGGGTATTAAAAACAAGACAAATTTGGATACATTTTGAACTAATTTAAATTGCATTGCTACAATCAATTAATGTACATGTTAAATATTTTCTGAAACTTAGTAAAATAATTGAAAATGAATTAAATGTTTTTGAAATTGATTAAATTATGGCTAAAATTCTAAAAACACCAACAACATTTTAGTTATATATCACAAGTTTAGTCTTAGAAATTTCACTTTTTCGAAAAATAAACAACAGAGCATTTGTTTTATTTGCATACGCGGTAACTATCGGTTTGGGTATCAACAAGATGAACAGTATATACAGTTTGCAATGTATATCCGAAACGCTCACATTATTTGCAACCATTGAGATGAAGGTAATTTAACCAAAATATTCTTTCATCGCCATAAAATAAGTAGCGATCAAATATTACCAATCTTATTTTCTTGGCCATTCTTCAAAAACTCATCGCGCTCGTATTGTGTTGGTTTCAAGGAGGTTTGTTGTTGAGGCCTGCTATCACATGTAGCTGTCGGTAGACACTAGTAGAAAAAGGGTCAAACGTGAAGCACATTAATGCCGGTTTGCATTAGAGCCGGCACTAATGTATACATTAGTGCCGGTTCCAACGGCTAGCCGGGCCGCTCTCATTAGTACCGGTTCGTGGCTAACCTTTAGCACCGGTTCGTGCCACGAACCGGTACTAATGAGGGTGGTGGCAGGATGTTGTCAGTCTGGGCCCCCTCCAGCACCTTTAGTACCGGTTCGTGCCACGAACCGGTACTATAGGTCCTCCTCCATATAAACCCTTCGTCCAGCTTGCTCTGTTCTTCCCCTTTCCCTCTCCTCTCCTCTCTTTCTTCCTCTTCCTCGAGCTCACCACAAATTTTGCCCAAAATTTGTCAAGATTTGAAGGCCCCATCCATTCAAATGATCACAAAGGTTAGCAACTTTGTCCTTTCATCTCTCATTGCTAGATTAGCTCTTGCAATGCTTTATATAGTTACTAATTTGTGAGTTTAGTAATTTGGGAGGAAATATATATATGTGCTAGTATTTGATTTATATGTAATTTGAGGTCAAAAATAACACTTAGTTTGCATATGTAGGTGTGGTTTACTTAGTGCCTTCTAAATCTCCGTCAGAATTCACCGCCGATCGCCTCGCACCGTCCGTCACCGGCACCACCTTGTGGTGAGCTTCTTGTTCATGTAATTTTATATAAAAATTGATGTTTGTGTGATTTGGATATATAGTTAATCATGTAATAATTATCTTACCCGTCGTTGTTTGTTATAGATAGTGCCATGGTTTTGATATCCGTCCCCGTCGGCCCTCGCCCTTGTTATGATTCGGATGTGGTATATTCTCTTTAAAACTATTAGTTGCATTTCGTGTTTATGACAAATTATGCCCATCAAGTTGACATAGATATTTTTATCTAGGAGGTATGTGAACCGAAATTCCATCCGACCCTATTGTCGAGAGGTTAAATTTAGTTGAAAGAGAAAACGAGTACTTGAAAGAAAAATTGAAAAGAATTGAGGGGAGAAGATGGAATTGAGTTGCATGTTGCCGATGTCGCCGATGATCACAAGATCAAGATGGAGAAAATGCGCTTGAAGAATAGAAAGATTAGAAAATATGCCATCGATAGTGAGGCTTGGTATCATTATGCTGTTGGATCAATTGTTACCTTAGTTGCGATCTTGATCGCATTTGTTGTTGCATTTAAATGCTTTAGCTAGAGAGTTATTTGTTTGTTGCATTTAAGTGTTGTATGAACTTTATGTATGAACTAGTATTAATTTGGTCTATTCGTGTTGTGTAATGAAGATGAGCCGCAATGGATGTACGATGACCGATGCTCACCGCAGTTCGTTGAGGCGTGCATACTTTTCTCGCTTGCGGCCGAGGCAAACAAGCGGGCGGATGGTTTTATGCCTTGTCCATGTGGTGTCTGTAAGAATGGTCACAATTACTCTACGCCAAGAACCATTCACGCCCACTGTTTGAGTCCGGTTTCATGCCCCACTATAATGTTTGGACCAAGCACGGAGAAAGAGGGGTTATGATGGAAGACAATGAAGAAGAAGAGGATGACGACAGCTATCCCGCCATGGGTTCCCTGAATACGATGATACAACAATGGGGAAGAAGCTGAGCCAGAATGCGGAAGAAGCTGAGCCGCAATGCGGGAAGAAGTTGAAGAAGAGGCATCGATGAGCCCGCTGATGATCTAGGTCGGGCCATTGCCGATGCAAAGAGGAACTGCGCAAGTGATTTGGAGAAGAAGAAGTTGCAGCGCATGTTAGAGGATCACAAAAATTGTTGTACCCGAATTGCGTGAGGTGACAAGAAAAGCTGGGCACCACACCGGAATTGCTGCAATGGAAGGCGAGAATGGTGTATCTGACAAGGGATTTGGAAAGTTGCTGGTAATGATAAAGGATATGCTTCCAAAGGACAACGAATTGCCCGAGAGTACGTACGAAGCAAAGAAGGCTGTTTGCCCTCTAGGGTTAGAGGTGCAAAAGATACATGCATGCCCTAATAATTGCATCCTGTACCGCAGTGAGTACGAGGATTTGAACGCTTGCCCGATATGTGGTGCATTGCGCTATAAGATCAGCCGCGATGAGCCTGGTGATGTCGAGGGCGAGCGCCCCAGGAAGAAGATTCCTGCCAAGGTGATGTGGTATTCTCCTATAATACCACGGTTGAAACGTTTGTTCCAAAACAAAGAGCATGCCAAGGCGATGAGATGGCACAGAGAAGACCGTAAGAAAGACGGAAAGTTGAGAGTACCCGCTGACGGGTCGCAGTGGAGAAAAATCGAAAGGAAGTACGGAAGGAGTTTGCGATGACGCAAGGAGCGTATGGTTTGGTCTAAGCGCAGATGGCATTAATCCTTTTGGGGAGCAGAGCAGCAACCATAGCACCTGGCCTGTGACTCTATGTTTGTATAACCTTCCTCCTTGGTTGTGCATGAAGCGGAAGTTCATTATGATGCCAGTGCTCATCCAAGGCCCTAAGCAACCCGCAACGACATTGATGTGTACCTAAGGCCATTAGTTGAAGAACTCTTACAGCTGTGGAATGGAACAGGTGTACGTCGTGGGATGAGCACATGGGGAAGAATTTGACCTCAAGGCGTTGCTGTTCGTGACCATCAATGATTGGCCTGCTCTCAAGAACCTTCGTGACAGACAAACAAGGGATACCGCGGATGCACGCACTGTTTGGATGATACCGACGAGATATATTTGAATAGTTGTAAGAAGAATGTGTACAGGACATCGCCGATTTCTTCCGAGCAGGCATCCCGTAAGAAAGAAAGGCAAGCATTTCAAAGGTGAGGCGGATCACGGACGAAGCCTCGCCATCGTCTTCGGTGCTGATGTACATGATATGGTCAAGGATTTGAAGGTGATATTTGGAAAGGGTCCCGCGGACAACCTGTTCGAAGGACGCGGACGGACGCGCACCCATGTGGAAGAAGAAATCTATATTTTGGGACCTGCCATATTGGAAAGACCTAGAGGTCCGCTCCGCAATCGACGTGATGCACGCCACGAAGAATCTTTGCGTGACCTGCTTGGCTTCTTGGGCGTGTATGGGAAGACAAAAGATACACCGAGGCACGGAGGACCAGCAACGTATGCACGGAGAAGACGGCATACATCGTGGTCATGCAAGCTACGCCTTACCAAAGAAGAGAAGGAAATCTTCTTTGAATGCCTGCTCGATATAAGGTACCGTCGGCTTCTTGTCGAATATAAAGGGAATAATAAACATGGCAGAGAAAAGTTCCGAACCTAAAGTCTCATGACTGCCACGTGATTATGCCGCAATCGCTTCCGGTTGCATTGAGGGGCTTCTACCGAAAATGTTCGATTAGCCATTGTGAAGCTATGTGCATTTCTCAATGCAATCTCGAAGGTAATCGATCCAGAAATCATACCAAGGTTACGTAATGATTTGGTGCAATGTCTTGTCGGTTTCGAGTTGGTGTTCGCACCATCCTTCTTCAACATCATGACGCACGCCCTAGTTCACCTATGCGAAGAGATTAACGTTTTGGGTCTGTATTTCTACACAATATGTTCCCTTTGAGAGGTTCATGGGAGTCTTAAAGAAATATTTTCATAACCGTGCTAGGCCGAAGGAAGCATCTCCAAGGGCCATCAAAATGAGGAGGTCATTGAGTTTTGTATTGACTTTATTCCTGACCTTAAGCCGGTTGGTGTTCTGAATCGCGGCATAAGGGCGATCGATGGAAAAGGCACGCTAGGAGGGGAACAAATAATATGTATGGACGGACATTCTCTCACCGAAGCACACTACAGAGTTCTACTGAATTCCACCTTGGTGGCTCCGTATATGGATGAACACAAGAATTTGCTACGCTCCAAACACCCGAGCGGTCGATGAGTGGATTACACGTGAACAAACCAGAGTTTCGCCAACTGGTTGCGAACACGCACCATGCATGCCACCTCTATTGCAGATGACCTGTACTTGCTGTCCCAGCTACCATGTTCAATATAATGACTTTCAAAGGGTACGAGATAAATGGTAATACATTTTACACGATTGCCCAAGATAAGAAGAGCACCAACCAAAACAGTGGTGTCCGCTGATGCGAAACCAAGACGGAAAGGAAACATATTATGGTTATGTACAGGACATATGGGAACTTGACTATCGACGTGGTTTAAAGGTCCCTTTGTTTCGTGCAAATGGGTCAATATGACACGAGGCGGGTAACGGAAGACCCGCAGATGCGGAATGACAACAAGGATCTCAACAATCTTGCGTGTGCGAGCGAACCATTCGTCCTAGCCAATGATGTGGCACAGGTTTTCTATGTGAAGGACATGTCTACCAAGCCAAGAAAAAGAAAAGATAAGGAAGCGAATGCATCGTAACGATGAGCCAAAGCGGCACATAGTTCTTTCTGGGAAGAGAAACATCGTGGGAGTGGATGACAAGACAGACAAGTCAGAAGATTATGAAAAGTTTGATGAAATTGCTCCATTCACAGTGAATATTGACCCGAGCATCCCGTTAAATGATGAAGATTTTCCATGGTTACGGCGCAAAGGGACACACACGAAGAAAAAGTTTCACACCCAAAGATCTGGGATGTGATCGGCTTCACTATCATCACTTTCTTCTTTGTTTCACACCCAGGAGGGAATGTCTGTAATAGTTAGGGTAGTTATGTGTTTTGGCATTTGAAACGCGAAGAAATTTTATGTGCAAACAAATTCTTTTCATGCATTTACTGATTTTTTCCAGCTAAATGACCCTGAAATTGAAAAGCAATTCAAATGAACTCAGAAAAGGTTGAAAGTTGGCATGGTATCATAATTTCATACAAATAGCATGTGCAAGAAAGTAGAGAGGGTTACGGCAAAACTGGATGCACTTCGTACAAAATGGACAATCACTTTCAAGTATCGGGGTTTCCATTAAAACTGAACTGTTACAAAGGCATTTCATTTTTAAATAACCTAAGCATTACTAAATTGAATATAATGATAAAACACACTAATATTGAACATAAGAAAAAAGAATCACTGGAAAAACTTTTTTCAAAGTTAAGTTATTCACAAACTAGTGATTCACACAAATTTCAAATAATTCAAAATTTAGACTATTCAAATTTGAAATCTACCGGCACTAAGAGAAGGTTTGTAATTTTTTGTACCTAAAGCAAAAATATTCACAAAGAAACTCTAAATACAACAAAAAACAACTCAAAAATAAATAAAACAAAAAAATAAAGCAAAAAAATAAAGCAAAGAAATAAAGCAAAAAAAAGCCCGCCTACTGGGCCAAAGCGGCCTGCATACGACTAGCGACACAACCTTTCATTGGGCCAGGATGCAGGCCCGCGAAGGCCCAGTAGGCCCACAAGGCGAGGAGGACAGTAGGCCCAAGAGGCCTGATTAGGAGAGGAGCTCGAGAGAGCTACCGCGACTGGGCTTATAAACCAGGTCAGGTAGCCCCTCGACTAGCGAGGTGGGACTAAACTTCAAGATCAAGCACTGCGCTTGGCACCCCCTTTAGTATCGGGTCGTGGCACAAACCGGTACTAAAGGGGGGGCCTTTAGTACCGGTTGGTGCCACCACCCGGTACTAAAGGGGGTCGCTTCCCGCCGCTTGGCCTAGCCAAAACAGATTTTAGTACCGGTTGGTGGCTCCAACCGTACTAAAGGTGCCTTCTATATAACTAAACACTTCAAAATTTCGCTGCTTTCTCATCTCCCTCTGCTTCTTCTCCTCTCGCACTGCCGCCGCCTTCGCCGCCGCTTCGTCCCGTCGTCGCCGCCGCGTCGCCGCCCGTCCCGTCGTCGCCGCCCGTCCCGTCGTTGCCGCCCGTCCCGTCGTCGCCGCCCGTCGCCTGCTCCGTCGCCGCCCGTCGCCGCCTGCCGCCGTCCCGTCGCGTCGTCGCCGCCCGTCGTCGCCGCGCCCGCCGCCTGTCCTGCATCTGCCACGCCCTTGTCGCCTCTCGCTTAGCCGGCCGGTGAGCGCACACACACACACACATTTTTAGTTATAGATTTTTCTGTTTTAAGAAATTGTTAGACATTTTTCTGTTTTTAGAAATAGTTAGAAATGTTAGAATTGTTAGATTTGTTAGAAATGTTTGAAATTGTAGAAATTTTTCTGTTTTTAGTTATAGAAATATATAGTTATAAAAAGTTAGAATTGTTAGAAATTTTTCTGTTTTTAGTTATAGAAATAGTTATAAAAATGTTAGTTATATATATAGAAATGTTATAATTTTTATTCTGTTTTTAGTTCTAAAATATTAGAAATGTTATAGAAATGTTAGTTATATATAGCATTGTTAGAAATGTTATAGAAATGTTAGTTATATATATAGAAATGTTAGAAATTTTAGTTATCAAAATCCAATCATTAAAAAATGTTACTTTTTATGGCATATAGCTAGTATTTGTTCTCGACGATGCCCGGCCCGCATCCTCGCCGTCGACCCGTCCGCGACGACGTCCAGCCGACCCATGTCCGGGACTAGGCTCCGCTGGGCTGGCACTGGGAGGTGCTGCTTGGAGGGGTGCGCCGCTTGACGAGGAACCCGGCCGCGGGTCCAGTCGTTGACCCTGATCTCGTTTGGTGGCGTTCGCGTGGGTCAGTTTTGGTGCGGAGGGACCCGGCCCCGCCGGAGGTGGTACGTCGCCGTGTCAGGGAGGAGGACGAGCACGTCCATCGCTACATGGTTGCATTAGAGGGCGGCAGGTTCTCCAATACGTGGCAGTATCTTCGGGCATCTCACTTCAGCTATGATCCTGTGAGGGTTCCTTCTCTTTGGGTGTCCACTGCCCGCGCCGGAGGAACCGCGAGTGTCCTAGATTCTTCTGTAGTATTCGATCTTTATTAGCTAATAGCCAGTGATGTACTATTCAATATTATATATTATTCGAGACGATGTATTCGAGATTATATCTATTATTCTGGACGATGTATTCGAGATTATATCTATTATTCTGGAAGATGTAGTCGAGATTATATCTATTATTCTGGACGATGTATTCGAGATTATATCTATTATTCGGGCGATGTATTCGAGATTATATCTATTATTCGAGATTTGAATACTAAATTGTTTTATATTTCTTTTGGATTAGTTAAACAAAAGCTATGGCGCATAATACCGACAGAGAGGAGAAAGACCATGTTCGATATGATACGTGAGGCAGATGATAATCAAAATGAAGAAGATTATGACGGCTCAATTTCTAAACAACACCGGAGAGGGTGATATGATATTCGATCACGACGAAGTCATGAATGATTATGACGATGACGAAGAACATGATCCTGAAACAACAAACACCGACGAGGTATATATATTTATATAAGCGAGCATCCGTGATCATCACATGTTTTAAATGACTTGAAGATATATTAACGAATCGATCTTTGTTCTTTCAGCCATCCGGATCGAGCAAATCTTCGTAAAAAGGATTTAAACGAGGCCCGAACAAAAGTTGAAGCCGGGCGTAAAGTACAATATCAAGGCATGCGGCCCTCTTGGCAAACCAATAGCGCCTAAGAAGATTGCGGACAAGTTCGTTCGTCGGTCGCGGAGTTCTTGTGAAGGACCAACTCGATCAAACTTCAAGAATGGAGAGCGCCAAAGAAAGCCACGCCCAGATGTTACTTATGTCGACAAGAATCAAAAGATCTGCTTTGGGATACTCTCATGGAACATTTCACCCTACCAGATCATTTCACGTAGCGGATGTGCGAGAAAGTCAAAGAGGCTGCTCTTAAGATGATGGCGACGCATTCAAGAACTACAAGAATGGTGAATGGAACAAGTACGTCGGCGGAGGAAGGAAGACTCCAGTATTCAAGGGAACACTAGAGAACCAACGTGATCATTGGGCCGATTTCGTGAAATTCAAGGATTCGAATTAGCTAAGGAACGGTCGAGAATAAACAAGAAGAATGCCGAAAAAGGATAAGTTCCATAAGTGGGGCCGGTGGCTATCGGTGGCAATGCCTAAGTGGGATAAGTCTAAGAAAGAGATGGAGGATGCAGTGTCACTCCGGCTACTAAGAGCTGGCCCGCCAGGTCGGGACTTGGTTCTATGCGCATGGGGGAGTTGGACCGGAGACGAAATGTTTCGACGAGGGCAAGTCTGAAGGAGCCGACGATGCGATACTTGTTGCAATAGAAGAGGCACGAACGGGGTGTTCCAGCCCAGCAGAGAGAACGACGAGCTTCTGCGTGCTCAGGAAATCCTGAACACCGGGAAGAACACGAGGCAAGGGCGCTCTGCCGTGGTATGAGGGTTTTCAGATGGAACAACGACTACGTAACCCGTGCGAGAAAGAAGATTTCGGAGGAGAAGAAGAGGAAGATGGAGGAGGAGCAGAGGAAGCGGGACTATGAACGCCTTCAAGGCCTAGAAGCAAGTCAAGCGGAATTGGCAGTCAAATTCCAGCGGCAGCAGGAGCAGATCGACTCACTTACCCATCAAAGGGGGTCTCAGCAGCTGCACCAGCTAGCGGATGATCCAGCATTGGATAGCACCGGCCCATCCATGCCGAGAAGCAGCATGGGTTCCGTCCCGACGACCCAATGCTGGTAGATACCCGTGGATGACATCACGGAGAACACTAATCTGCGAGCTACACTACAAAATGAAGAACATATCCATGAAGGTGGCGACGGCGGCTGTGCTTTCACAAATCCCCGAGGCAACCTTCCATTGCAACCCGATTCCAGCGGGCTTTGCTCGTGTCGTGGTTGATGAGGTGCTGGACCCATATTCGGGGCTACAGCTTGACATTGCTGGAGGTGACGGCGAGCGCTTTCTCGGAGAGGCCAAACATCGTATCATCCTATGGAAAAAGGATTGCATCATCTTTCCAAGGCCACAGACACCGCGTCACCCGAGTCCTCGTCGAAGTCCGCCACCGAGTCAGCAGACTCCCACTCCTCCAAGTCCAGCAAAGTGTCAGGACAATCCTCCTCCTCCAAGTCCGGCAAAGTGTCAGGACAATCCTCCTCCTCCAAGTCCGCCACAGCGTCAGACGTCCACTCCTCCTCCAAGTCCGGCACAACTTCAGGGCACTCCTCCTCGTCCAGCTCAGTCCCGTCAGCCATCTCCGCCGCCTCAGCAATCGCAGAGACACTCCGCAGCTCAGTGCGTGGCCGTCTGGTCGAGGTAGTACAGAAGTACAAAGGAGGCAAGCGGTATAAATATGGTCCAAGCCTGAAGCCTCTTCCGCAGAGGTCTTATGACAAGTCCGAGGAGGAAATCACAGCCATATCGAAGGCCGAGGTGGAAGCCCATTTTGCACCGAAACCGCCACCGCCGCCAAGGGAGAAAGTGTCTGAGGAAATGATGGACCACTTCATTCGTATGGCTCAACCACCAGCTTCCAAGCCTGTTGACACAGACTATGAGCGCCACATCAGGAAGTTAAATCGAGCACGTCTACAAAGGGAGGCGAGCACGTCTACATCGGGATCGAGCAAACAAGAAGCAGCTGCCAAAAAATGCGGGAAAACCATTCCCCAGCTAGGAGAACAGGCGGCGCAATCGATCCCCTCGCTTGTTGTGCCAACAACAGGTGACAGTACGCGCCCCCAATATTATTGTGGGCAAACAGTGCATGTTCCCGAGGTGGGCAATGTGGTAATAATGGAGGAGCATATAATGCAGGCTGAAGTTCTCAACATCACTGTTGGACAACTCCTCGAGATCGAGCCCATGCCTTTGCTTAGAGAGGATGAAGTAAAACGGCAATATGTCCGGGGCCAACCTTTGGTCGCGCCAGACAAGGTCAAGAACCTCCCAACGAGAATGTATGAATTGCATCAATGGTACATGAACATTACCAAGATTTCAGATCGAGTGTCCCTCATGGTGAATGTCAAGGAGGACCATTACTACCATGAGAAAGCTGGGTCCGTTGAGTATTTAGAACTGTTTCAGTTATACAATAAGGAAGCACTCGACAAATCTATAAATCGATTGCTATTGTCTGTAAGTGATTTCTTTCTATAATTTAAGTCTCAAGCTAGCTGTAGTGATCCTTTTGAGATCAATCATTACCTGTAATTATCCTCACTATATATATTCTTTTCTGTGGTATTATGCAGGATGAAGATATATGAAATGAGAAAAGGTGGACGCTATGGCATTGGGTTCATTGACCCAAACACCGTTAATGAATTCACATGGAAGATAAATGAACATCATGCAAAGGAAGTAGAAAGTAGCATGCTAGAGTTCTTGAAGCGCCTCAAATACAATGAAGATATACTACTTCCTTACCACTTTGGGTGAGTCACACTGTCTTGTACTACAAATTCTCTGTTTTTGCCTACTAGCTATAGCTACATGTTTTTGCTAACATATGCCCGCTTAATTAAGACATGTAAACGTGTGTGCATATGCAGATTTCACTGGGTCTTGTGTATCATTAAAGTTGACGACGGAATAGTTGAAGTACTCGACTCACTAGTCTCAAAAAACACTGACTTTAACATCTTGTATGGGATAGTCAACAGGTAATTTCAATCATTATTAATTATATATCTCGGCCTATTTAGTTTGTCATTTCATGATATGAACTATTTAATATCCCATTTATTCATTTTCTTTGTCGGCGGGCAGGGCTTGGGCAAGATTCATCAGCGTCACGCCCGGCCCGTGGAAACAAAAGCTTGAATGGTTTCGACCCAAGGTAAGTAATTAAGTAGTACTAGCTAGCTAGCTAGCTGCTAGCTGCCATCTCTTTAATTATCATGCTTGATTAATTTTTATCTGATCAAATTCCATTCTCGTAAAGGCCTCAAGCGGTAGCGAGTACTGATCTGTGTGCATTCTGCGTTTGCGAGAATATTCGCATGATGGCGTCCGAAAGGAGCAGATCTCAAAGACAACAATGGGTACGCTTGTCAGAACACTATTCACAATTTTTACACCATTATCGATATCTAGCTAGTCACACAACTAATACACATGCATATTGATCTCCTTCTTAACAGTTCAAAGAGGTGCGGGAGAAGCTCATAGAAACGGAGCGCGTAGAAGCACTTCAAGAGGAAATAGCGGGATTTTTGCTCGACCAAGTCATAAATCCGAATGGAGAATTCTATTACCCGCTACCGCCCCAATGAAAACCACTTTCAATTGTCATCGTGCTCCGAAGGCACCAATTAGACTGGCTCCGAAGGCAACATTCATATGTAGGAGAAATTGTATATATCTGTACATGTGTGTATGTGTGAATTAATTAATATGGTGGTTTAATTTGTGAGACATTGATGTGATATATATATGCATGATTGGTTCTACTAGAAATTATATATATATATATATATATATATATATATATGCATAACGTGTACAATGTGTAGTATCGTAAAATACTAGCAAACGAAAAAGAATTAAAATGGAAACACAAAATTAAATGAAAAAAAAAATCATAAAACTAAAAACCCTCCAAACCTTATAGTACCGGTTGGTCTTACAAACCGGTACTAAAGGGCTCCAGGTCCCCGGAGCTGGCTCGTGCCACGTGGTCGCCCTTTAGCACCGGTTCGTGCTGAACCGGTGCTAAAGGGAGGGGGGGCCTTTAGTGACCACTAATTAGTGTCGATTATGTAACCGGCACTATAGGGCCTTACGAACCGGTGCTAATGCCCGGTTCTGCACTAGTGAGAGCCGGTTCAAACCATTTTTCGGCCCTAGACGGTGTAAAATAATTTGTTTTTATATCAAACATTTATACTTATTTTAAACTAAGTGTACCATATAATAATTTTAATATAATTTTCTATTACTTAACCACATAATAATGTTTCCAAATAATAGTTTTATTATTCGTATACAGTTGTATTCAATAGTAGAAAACAGGGCTTTGGTTCAGGTCGGGTCAGCCTATTAGTCCCGGTTCAGTCCAGAACCGGGACCCATGGGGGCATTGGTCCCGGTTCGTGAGGCCAGGGGACCTGCCGGGCCTCGTGGGGGCATTGGTCCCGGTTCGTCTGGCCCCTTTGGTCCTGGTTGGTACGACGAACCAGGACCAATGGGCCTCGCTCCTAGCCCACCACCATTGGTCCCGGTTGATGGCTTGAACTAGGATCAAAGGGTGTCCTTTAGTCCTGGTTCCAGCCACGAACCGGGACCAAGATGATGCCTATATATACCCCCTCGCCGGCGAGCAGAGCACTCCACACTGCTCTGTTTTTTCTGGACGGCGAGGGGAGGGCTTTGTGGTGATCTAACTCACCTCCTATCCACATGAGGTGTTCGATGGAATGCCCGAGCCACACTACTTAAGCTTTCTCCTCTCCAAGCTCGACCTCCAAACTCCATTTTCCTCAATATTTGTCTAGGTTTAGCAGTCCATCACCTCCCGTCCCCATCTTCACCACCGTCAATCGCCCGCGCCAATCTTGTCACCGGCGGGTCTTCACCACCGTCGATCGCCCGCGCCAATCTTGTCGCGGGCACCACCGTGGTGAGCTTCTTGTTCTTATCTTCTTTCTGAAAGGAAAAAAATCTTGTACGTTTAGATAGATACTTGTATAATTTTCTTACTTTTATTATTGCTTGTAATTATATAGTGCGATGGTTTTGGTATCCGCCCCCGTCGGTCCTCGTCCTGTCTATGATTCGGATGTGATATATATTATCTTTTAGAACTATTTGGTTCATTTATTGTTTATGACCGTTATGCCGACCAACATGACATATATTTTATTTATCTAGGAGGTGTGTGAAGCGGAAATTCCAACCGACCCTATTGTCGAGAGGTTAAATTTAGTTGAAGAAGAAAATAATTACTTGAAGGAAAAAATAAAAAAACTGAGGAGGAGAAGATGATATTGGAGTTGCATGTTGCGGATGTCGTCGATGATCACAAGATCAAGATGGATGCAATGCGCTTGAAGATTAGAAAGATTAGAAACTATGCCACTCATACCGAGGCTTGGTATCATTTTGTCGTTGGATCAATTGTTACCTTGGTTGCTATTATGATCGCATTTGTTTTCGCATTGAAATGTTTTACATAGTTTCAATGTATGGTTTAATTAGATGCTCTGGAGAGCTATATATTGTTCAATGAGAACTATGTATGTACTTTGGTTTTAATGTGATGATGAAATTCTATTAATTTGGTCACCTAATTATCTATTCATGATGTTCTGTCATGGTTTTTGACACACTTAATTATATATAATGCACGCAGATGGACCACTAATGGATGTACGGTGACGGACACACCTCCGAGTACATTAAGGGCGTGCATAGTTTTCTCAAAGTGGCTGAGGCAAACAAGCAGAATGGAAGCCCTGCGGAGATTGTTCTTCACCAACACCGTCACCACGCCGTCGTGCTGCCGGAACTCGTCTACTACTTCACCCGTCTTGTTGGATCGAGAAGGCGAGGACGTCATCGAGCTGAGCGTGTGCTGAACGCGGGGTGGCGTATGTTCGGTACTTGATCGGGGCGGATCGTGAAGGTGTACGACTACATCAACCGCGTTGATAAACGCTTCTGCTTAGCGATCTTCAAGGGTACGAAGATACACTCTCCCCTCTCGTTGCTATGCATCACTATGATCTTGCATGTGCGTAGGAAATTTTTTAAAATTTCTACGTTCCCCAAAAGTGGCATCCGAGCCAGGTTTTATGCGTAATGTTATACGCACGAGTAGCACACAAGTGAGTTGTGGACGATACAAGTCATACTGCTTACCAGCGTGTCATACTTTGGTTCGGCGGTATTGTTTGATGAAGCGGCCCGGACCGACATTACGCGTACGCTTACGCGAGACTGGTTCTACCGACGTGCTTTGCACATAGGTGGCTAGCGGGTGTCAGTTTCTCCAACTTTAGTTGAACCGAGTGTGGCTACGCCCGGTCCTTGAGAAGCTTAAAACAACACTAACTTGACGAACTATCATTGTGGTTTTGATGCCTAGGTAAGAACGGTTCTTGCTCAGCCCGTAGCAGCCACGTAAAACTTGCAACAACAAAGTAGAGGATGTCTAACTTGTTTTTGCAGGGCATGTTGTGATGTGATATGGTCAAGACGTGATGCTATATTTTATTGTATAAGATGATCATGTTTTGTAACCAATTTATCGACAACTGGAAGGAGCCATATGGTTGTCGTTTTATTGTATGCAATGCAATCGCCCTGTAATTGCTTTACTTTATCACTAAGCGGTAGCGATAGTCATAGAAGCAATAGGTGGCGAAACGACAACTATGCTGGAGATCAAGGTGTCGTGCCGGTGACAATGGTGATCATGGCGGTGCTTCGGAGATGGAGATCACAAGCACAAGATGATGTTGGCCATATCATATCACTTATATTGATTGCATGTGATGTTTATCTTTTATGCATCTTATTTTGTTTTGATTGACGGTAGCATTATAAGATGATCTCTCACTAAATTTCAAGGTATAAGTGTTCTCCCTGAGTATGCACCGCTGCGAAAGTTCTTCGTGCTAAGACACCACGTGATGATTGGGTGTGATAGGTTCTATGTTCAAATACAACAAGTGCAAAACAGTTGCACACGCGGAATACTCAGGTTAAACTTGACGAGCCTAGCATATATAGATATGGCCTCGGAACACTGAGACCGAAAGGTCGAGCGTGAATCATATAGTAGATATGATCAACATAGTGATGTTCACCATTGAAAACTACTCCATCTCACGTGATGATCGGACATGGTTTAGTTGATTTGGATCACGTGATCACTTAGATGATTTGAGGGATGTCTATCTAAGTGGGAGTTCTTAAGTAATATGATTAATTGAACTTAAATTTATTATGAACTTAGTACCTGATAGTATTTTGCTTGTCTATGTTTGTTGTAGATAGATGGCTTGTGTTGTTGTTCCGTTGAATTTTAATGCGTTCCCTGAGAAAGCTAAGTTGAAAGATGATGGTAGCAAGTACATGGACTGGGTCTATAACTTGAGGATTATCCTCATTGCTGCACAGAAGAATTACGTCCTGGAAGCACCGCTGGGTGCCAGGCCTGCTACAGATGCAACTGACGACGTTAAGAACGTCTGGCAGAGAAAAGCTGATGACTACTCGATAGTTCAGTGTGCCATGCTTTACGGCTTAGAACCGGGACTTCAACGACGTTTTGAACGTCATGGAGCATATGAGATGTTCCAGGAGTTGAAGTTAATATTTCAAGCAAATGCCCGGATTGAGAGATATGAAGTCTCCGATAAGTTCTATAGCTGCAAGATGGAAGAGAATAGTTCTGTCAGTGAACATATACTCAAAATGTATGGGTATAATAATCACTTTATTCAACCGGGAGTTAATCTTCACGATGATAGTGTCATTGATGAAATTCTTCAATCACGCCACCAAGCTACAAGAGCTTCGTGATGAACTATAATATGCAAGGGATGGACAAGACTATTCCCGAGCCCTTCGCAATGCTAAAAGCTGCGGAGGTAGAAATCAAAAAGGAGCATCAAGTGTTGATGGTCAATAAGACCACCAGTTTCAAGAAAAAGGGTAAAGGGAAGAAGTAGGGGAACTTCAAGAAGAACGGCAAACAAGTTGCTGCTTGGGAGAAGAAACCCAAATCTGGACCTAAGCCTGAGACTGAGTGCTTCTACTGCAAGCAGACTGGTCACTGGAAGCGGAACAGCCCCAAGTATTTGGCGGATAAGAAAGATGGCAAGGTGAACAAAAGTATATAGGATATACATGTTACTGATGTGTACCTTACTAATGCTTGCAGTAGCACCTGGGTATTTGATACTGGTTTTGTTGTTAATATTTGCAACTCGAAACAGGGACTACGGATTAAGCGAAGTTTGGCTAAGGACGAGGTGACGATGCGCGTGCGAAATGGTTCCAAAGTTGATGTGATCGCGGTTGGCACGCTACCTCTACATCTACCTTCGGGATTAGTTTTAGACCAAAATAATTGTTATTTGGTGCCACCGTTAAGCATGAACATTATATTTGGATCTTGTTTGATGCGAGACGGTTATTCATTTAAATCAGAGAATAATGGTTGTTCTATTTATATGAGTAATATCTTTTATGGTCATGCACCCTTGAAGAGTGGTCTGTTTTTATTAAATCTCAATAGTAGTGATACACATATTCATAATGTTGAAGCCAAAATATGCAGAGTTGATAATGATAGTGCAAATTATTTGTGGCACTGCCGTTTGGGTCATATTGGTGTAAAGCGCATGAAGAAACTCCATACTGATGGACTTCTGGAATCACTTGATTATGAATCACTTGGTACTTGCGAACCGTGCCTCATGGGCAAGATGACTAAAACGCCGTTCTCCGGAACTATGGAGTGAGCAACAAATTTGTTGGAAATCATACATACTGATGTATGTGGTCCAATGAACATTGAGGCTCGCGACAGGTATCGTTATTTTCTCACCTTCACAGATGATTTTAGCAGATACGGGTATATCTACTTAATGAAACATAAGTCTGAAACATTTGAAAAGTTCAAAGAATTTCAGAGTGAAGTGGAAAATCATCGTAACAAGAAAATAAAGTTTCTATGATCTGTTCATGGAGGAGAATATTTGAGTTACGAGTTTGGTTTACATTTGAAACAATGCGGAATAGTTTCGCAACTCACGCCACCCGAAACACCACAATGTAATGGTGTGTCCGAACGTCGTAATCATACTTCACTAGATATGGTGCAATCTATGATGTCTCTTACTGATTTACCGCTATCGTTTTGGGGTTATGCTTTAGAGACGGCCGCATTCACGTTAAATAGGGCACCATCAAAATTCGTTGAGACAACGCCTTACGAACTATGGTTTGGCAAGAAACCAAAGTTGTCGTTTCTTAAAGTTTGGGGCTGCGATGCTTATGTGAAGAAAATTCAACCAGATAAGCTCGAACCCAAATCGGACAAATGTGTCTTCATAGGATACCCAAAGGAGACTATTGGGTACATGATGTCTACTACACAACCTTCTTCTTGTATACGTTGTTGGGCCTGCAAGTGCACAGGTTTGTAGGACAGTAGCAAATTTCCCTCAAGTGGATGACCTAAGGTTTATCAATCCGTAGGAGGCGTAGGATGAAGATGGTCTCTCTCAAGCAACCCTGCAACCAAATAACAAAGAGTCTCTTGTGTCCCTAACACACCCAATACAATGGTAAATTGTATAGGTGCACTAGTTCGGTGAAGAGATAGTGATACAAGTGCAGAATAGATAGTAGATATGGGTTTTTGTAATCTGAAATAATAAAAACAGCAAGGTAACAAGTGATAAACGTGAGCGTAAACGGTATTGCAATGATAGGAAACAAGGCCTAGGGTTCATACTTTCACTAGTACAAGTTCTCTCAACAATAATAACATAGATAGATCAAATAACAAGCCCTCAACATGCAACAAAGAGTCACTCCGAAGCCACTAATAGCGGAGAACAACCGTAGAGATTATGGTAGGGTAAGAAACCACCTCAAAGCTATTCTTTCGGATCAATCTATAGAAGAGTTCGTACTAGAATAACACCTTAAGATACAAATCAACCAAAACCATAATGTCACCTAGATACTCCATTGTCACCTCAAGTATCCGTGAGCATGATTATACGATATGCATCACACAATCTCAGATTCATCCAACCAACGCAAAGTACTTCAAAGAGTGCCCCAAAGTTTCTATCGGAGA
The DNA here is from genome assembly GCA_021437245.1 of Aegilops speltoides. NCBI lineage: Eukaryota > Viridiplantae > Streptophyta > Magnoliopsida > Poales > Poaceae > Aegilops > Aegilops speltoides. The sequence goes on from CM038147.1 coordinate 526,591,411, forward strand.
GTCAAGAACGTGTGCCAACCCCTATGCATAGGTTCCCAATGTCACGAAACCCGCAAGTTGATCACCAAAACATACATCAAGTGGCACATGATATCCCATTGTCACCATAGATAATCACGGCAAGACATACATCAAGTGTTCTCATAAAGACTCAATCCGATAAGATAACTTCAAAGGGGAAACTCAATTCATCACAAGAGAGTAGAGGGGGAGAAACATCATTAGATCCAACTACAATAGCAAAGCTCAGGATACATCAAGATCGTGCCATAGAACACGAGAGAGAACACGAGAGAGAGAGAGAGAGAGAGAGATCAAACACATAGTTACTGGTACATACCCTTAGCCCCGAGGGTGAACTACTCCCTCCTCGTCATGGATAGTGCCGAGATGATGAAGATGGCCACCGGTGATGGGATCCCCCTCCGGCAGGGTGCCGGAAAGGGCTCCCGAGAGGTTTTTGGTGGCTACAGAGGCTTGCGGCGGCGGAACTCCCAATCTATCTTCTATTCTGGAAGTTTTAGGGTACGAGAGTATATATGGGTGCGAGTGTGCGTCGGTGGAGCTACGGGGCCCCACGAGGTAGGGGCGCCGGGGGCACCCTCGTGGGCAGCCCAGATCTCACCCGACGTGCACTCCAAGTTCCCTGGTTGCTTTCCTTCCAAAAATAACTTCTCCAGTTGATTTCGTTCCGTTTTGACTCCGTCTGATATTCCTTTTCCTCGAAACACTGAAATAGGCATAAAAAAGCAAATCTGGGCTGGGCCTCCGGTTAATAGGTTAGTCCCAAAAATAATATAAAAGTGGATAATAAAGCCCAATATTGCCTAAAACAGTAGATAAAGTAGCATGGAGCAATCAGAAATTATAGATACATTGGAGACGTATCAGTACGCCTTCTATCACAGATCTGAAGGCAAGACTTTTGTTGCTAAATTCGGATCCTTTCAAGAGAAGGAATTTCTCTCGAAAGAAGTGAGTGGGAGGAAAGTAGAACTTGATGAGGTAACTGTACCTGCTCCCTTATTGGAAAGTAGTTCATCACATAAACCGATTCCTGTGACAACTACACCAATTAGTGAGGAAGTTAATGATATTGATCATGAAACTTCAGATCAAGTTACTACTGAACCTTGTAGGTCCACTAGTAGAAAACCACCAATCAGTCCCGGTTCGTAAGGGCCTTTAGTCCCGGTTCGGGAACCGGGACTAATGGGTCGTTACTAATACCTCAACCCATTAGTCCTGTTCAAACACGAACCGGGACCAATGTGCCTCCACGTGGCCCTCAGGCGCCGAGCCCAATCGAGGGCCTTTGGTCCCGGTTGGTGGCTCAACCGGGACTAAAAGGCATCCACGTGTCTGCATTCCAGTGGCTGGGGTTTTTGTTTTTTTTGAAAGGAGGGGGGTTGGGGGGTTTTGGGGGGTTAATTTAGGTGTTTCGTATATTGTGTTAGCTAGCTAATTAATAGAGAGAAGTGTCCTCTCTTATGTCCGTGCTTGCTCGATGCTACGTAGTATATATACATAAGTGATCGAGAGAACCATTCAGTACAGAAGTTCGTCATGCATACCGAGAGAAGTGATCGATCGACCTCTCCTTCTCCGAGAGATTGGTCGAACAACAAGTTTCTTGGCTACATACATGTACAATCTATATAAGATCTCTTAATTACAAACCACTAGCATTTGAATTGAAGTTCCACATGGTATTCTCCGCTTTCTTGATGGCGTGTTCAAGAAAGAATCCCGCCAATTCCTCTTGAATTGCTTTCATGCGATCTAGTTCTAGGAGTTCATCCCGCATCTGCCACGTCCAATTAATTTGAAGAAGGGGGTTAATTAATACATATATATGAATGAAACTCAACAGAAATGATGGTGTAATAAAATGAAATTGTGAATATTATTGCTTACGCACTTCATATTGTCTTCTAGAGTAGCCCGCTTGTTTTTCAAAGTCGCGTTGTGGATGAACTCGCACACGTAGTATCCACAGAAATCATTCCCTTCCTCCTGCCACAAGCACTTTACGAGAAATAGAGGTCAATCAAACTGATAATGAAGCATTATATAAATGGAATTGATGAAAGTATAGCTATAGAATCAACGGAGATGCGCGCCAGAGTACTTACTTTCGGTATGTATATCGCAGCTCCTTGGCAGTCCGGAGCTTGTGTGGTGAACTGTTTCCAAACCCTGCAAGACAAAGAAAATATTTGTTATTACTTCAGATATCAGGAAATGAACAAAAAGTTGCCGATATGGTGCGATAATGATCGATTGAACTTACTTGCTGAGCATTTCAGTCATGTCCGCATAGGTGCTGGGATCTTTCCGTGCAGAGTCTAAGACGGTTACTAGTCCACGCTCAAGCTTAATCTCCAGAAGAATATAGTGGTACCTGCACGCATGCATAACTCATCAATTACATTAACCTCGCTCGAGTAATAAGGAAAACCGAATATGCACACGACAAGAACACTCACGGGCCGTGGTAAGGAAAGAGTATGGTATCTTTGTTTTGATTTTTGATCAATGATTGTAGCAAGTTGTCCTCGGCCTCTTGGCGTGCTTTTTAACTAGAAAAACATCTATGATATTTGTGTTAATGAACCCAATATCATAGATTTCATTTTTTTTTCGACGATCTTCAATCTGCATAATATATTGAGGATAATTAATTATAAATACATGCAATGAAAGAGCCGAGCTATATATACGCACTAATGACGAAATAGTACTTACAGCAGTAGCAAAAGACCATTAATTTATCGAGGGCCTTTTGATTGAAGAACTCGAAGAACTCCTCAAATGGAATAGACAACAGATCATTTGAAACGAGGTCGTGCTCCTCTTTAATTTTCAGATACAAAGTGTTCGTCCCCTCGGACTCTCTGCAGGTTTTCATGTACCAACTATGGAATCTTCGCATCCTTGTTGTCGAGACTTTTCATCTTTGACGAGAGGCTTCCGTATCAGATATCTGAATAAGTCCACCTCCATGAAATCAGGAAGTGCATCGTCAGGCAGGTAATCTCCAAGATTGCCATAACCGGCCACCGTCCCCGGAGGATTAGACACATTGAGCGGGGGGCACGATTGCTGTGCTTGTTCGCTGAGCTGGGCAATTTTTTCCCCTTTGCTCGTTGTTCTTTTGACCTTTTATCACTGACATAGTTCCCACCGCTTGGCTTGGAGATATGTCTGCTCGATGTGCGCTCATAGTTGGTTTTCGGCGAGACTTTGGTGGTTTCCTCGGGGCATCGAGAGTGCGCTTTGCTTTCACGGATCGACCTTCTCCTTCGGAGGTGGATGTATCTTTGCTTTCACCCCTTCAAAGAACTCCTTCACGTGGGTCTGCACGATCGTATTGGTTTCCTCCTCGGTCCTCTCGTGCGGTAACTTCTCTAGAGGCTTTAGAGGTGGACCGTGATCTGTATTGCCTCTCTCTTCTTGTCTTTGCTAGACGCCGGAGCGAGCGGAGCGGCTGTGGCGTCTGTCTTCTTTTGTGCTTGCTTACGAGGCGGAGGAGAAGGACTACGACGCGTCGGAACAGCCGGGGCGGCGGCGGGTCTCTTCCGCCCTTGCTGGCGAGGCGGAGAAGGAGGAGGCGGAGTGCCGCCACGCGCCGGAGAAGGAGGCGGAGTGCCGCCACGCATGCCCTGATCTTCACTCGCCGGAGGAGGAGGCGGTGGAGGAGGCGGAGTGCCGCCACGCGTGCCCTGATCGTCACTCGCCGGAGGAGGAGGCGGTGGAGGAGGCGGAGTGCCCTGACTCGCCGGAGGAGGAGGAGGCGGAGGCATCCAGTTCGGAAGGTCGATGAGCTCATTCCGCCATAGGCATGGAGTCTTGAGCGAAACCCAGCCTAGTCTCCCCTTCACCGGTAGGGTGCTCAAGCTCGAGGTCCTCAAATCCCTTCGTTATTTCATCAACCATCACCTTAGCAAATCCTTCTGGAATCGGCTGGTAGTGATAAGTTGTGCCGGGTCCACTAGGATAAACTTGGCCAACAGCCGCCTTGACCTTCAAATTCATGCATCGCGCCATAATGTGGCAATTTTGAGACTCCATGATACCATCCACGGGATAGCTGGCAGGAGCCGTCAAGACATGCTCCGGCTGAAGCAGCTCGGTGGAAGCAACGCTGCTTCTCCGCTGAGATGGCGGGGTAGCTTCGGGGGAAGCTTCGGCATGTCATTTGTTGCGATCTGCTTCGGGGGAGCCTGGCGTGCCTCGTGTCCGTCCAGGGTGCTCGGGATTCCCAAGGGCCATTGTGAGCTCGTCCTTCTCCCTATTTGGAAGGAACATCCCTCGCTGCGCTGCATCGATATAGTGTCGAAGTTTCTTGACTGGTGTTTGCAGTTGCTCGTCCGTCCATCGACATTTGCCTCTATTCTGAGGTCCAAGGTTCCGCCAGCCCGAAGAACCAAGTCCGCAACGGTCCTGCCAGCGCATTGTCTCGGTTCGATCCCTTTTCAAGCGAGATCATGCTCAGCCTTGGACCACTTAGGCGGGCTTTGAGGTAGCCACGACCCGTGCGATGGTGAAGCTTCTTCTTCGCAGCATTTTTCTTGTTTGTCTCCGACATCTTCTTACTCTTTTCGATGTCTTGTGGGCCACAAATGCGGGCCAGTGATCTTTGATCTTCTCATATTTGCCGATGAATTCTGGTGTCTCTTTTTTCGTGACAAACTGGTTCAGCTCTTTCCTCCACCTCCTCATTAGGCCAGCCATCTTCTTAAGAGCACAAGACTTGTTTAATTGCTCTATAACTGGCTTCTCCGGATCCTCCTCTGGCGGTAGGGTGAAATTTGCCTTCAGCTCATTCCAAACATCTTCTTTCTGCATATCATTGACATAAGACACCTCAGCGTCTTCATCCTTAGCAGGCTTATACCATTGTTTGGATCTTGATCGGGATCTGTCCCTAACAAGAACCCCGACCGAGCGTAAAATGCCTTCTTTGTCCGGATGGTTTCAATCGGTTCGCCGTCGGGCGCGATTTCTATGATCTCAAACTTTTCATCCGAGCTCAACTTTTCTTGGGCCTCGTCTCCTTACCGTTGTGCTCGATCCGGAGGGCTAGAAATTATAAGGAAGAAAGACGACAATTACTTAGTATGTGTACATATACCAAAACAATGGATGCATCAATTAACTTGTCAAGACGGGCTTAACTAATATATATATACCTGGCGGACTCGGTTCGGTGACTCGGCTCGCACGGTCTCCTTCGTCTTGTACCTCCATTGTGTCACGGAGCCATCATGAACATAGTCCTCCTCTTGTACCGCATTAATGGGTGAAGCCATCATAATCATAGCCCTCTTCTTCATCCATCTGACCAACGGTGTCGATGAGAAATGACGCAACATCATCACTTCCATTTGCGATTATTTCCCCCAACATCGCTTCTGTTTCTTCGTCTCGGGAGTGCTCCATAGTTTCTGCAAATATTGACAACATGTCAATTATTATTCAAACAAGGTACATACTGGCAAACGTAGAACTAGCTAGCTAATCACAATAAGGAATCATGTTAGTGGCCTCGACGCTGCTTCTCTAGGGTTTGGGGTCGCCTCGACACAAAGCTTCAAGGGTTTGGGGTGGCCTCGACGATAACGCTCTTTTAACTTGATAAATTTGGGTGGCCTCGAGAGAGTTAATTTGTCGGGTAGGAGCGGCGGGAGAGGGGGCGTGGAGACCTGCAACATCGTTTTCTCTCTAGGGTTTGGGTGTCCTCGAGAGTTTTGGTCGAGCGAGAGGGCCGAGGGGGGTGCTGCAGTTGTATCTAGAGGGGGTTATATCGACAACGACGCGACATACATATACATGGGAAAATAATGTTATCGGGGAGGGGGTATCGGTACCACCCCCTCGTGTTGAAGTTTCTTCTTTCTCCTTTCCTTTCTTTCTTCTTCTCCTCTTCTTTTTCTTCTTCTCCCTCGAGAAAGGAAAATAATTAAGGAAAAGGAAGAAAAGATGAAGAAGGAAGAAGGAAGAAGAAGAAGAAGTAAAAGAAGAAAAAATAGAATTTCTCCTTTCTCCTCTATTCCTTTCTTCTTCTCCTCTTCTTTTTCTTCTTGTTTCCTCTTCTTATTTATTTCTCCTCTTCTTCCTCTCCTCTTTTTCTCCTTTCTTCCTCTTCTTACTTTCCTTTTTCCTCTCATTCTTTTAGTATTGCTTGTTTTAAAAAAATGTTCAAATAGAAAATTTCGAAAAAAACAAAGGTTTTGCCTAATGCATTGTTCATATGAATATACAAACATTTGCATATTCTACAATAATTAATATCAACAAAAAAATCTATGAACAGAAAAAACCGAACTTTTCTAAAATCTATCTTTTGCATATATGAAAACATTAATACACATATGAACAATAAATACATATATCAACAAAAACATAATCTGAACAATTTTAAACATTACATACACATAGCCACATACATACACATATACATTATATATTATATATATATAAACAAAAAACTAAACTAATAAAATGAAAAAAAAACAGAGCCGCATATATATATAGCCACATATATACATACACATATATATATACATTGAACAAAAAATAAAACTAATAAAATGAAAGAAAAAAAAAAAGCCGGTCTGCAATGCTCACACAGTGATGCGGAGCGCGGGCTGGCGACGGCGACGGCGACGGGCGCTGGGCGCTGGGCGCGGCGGGCGACGCAGCGGAGCTGGTGGCGACGCAGAGAGCTCGGCGGCGACGACGGCGAAGCGCTGGCTCGGGAAGGACGGCGACGATGATGGGCGCGGCGACGGCGACGGCGACAGCGATGGCGGGGCGGCGGCGTCGGGCAGCTGGCGGCGTCGATCGTTCGGCGTCGTCGAAGCAATGTGGCGATGAATAAAACTGCAAAGTGCTACTTATATACAAGGAGCATTGGTCACGGTTGGTGGCACCAACGGGACTAATCTTTTAGTCGGTTGGAGCCACCAACCGGGACAAAACCTCTTTGGCAGCCCAAAGGGCGGAAGCTGCGACCTTTGGTCGGTTGGTGGCTCCAACCAGACTAAAGCCCCCTTTAGTCGGTTGGTGCCACCAACCGGGACCAAAGGCCTCACGCTGTCGCGATCGGGGCCAAAGTTTAGTCCCACTCGCTAGTTGAGAGGGGCGCGATGGTTTATAAGCCCCACCGCCGCTCCCTCTTGAACTCCTTCCTCTGCAGCTTATGGGCCTACTTGCTCTGCTTTGCTGTGGGCCTTCAGGGCCTTCTTTGGGCTGAATCTGGCCCAAATTAGGGATACAAGTCGTATTCAGCCGTGGGGGCCCGATGGGTGGCACTTTTTTTCTTGCTTTATTTAATTTATTTTGTTTCTACTTACAACAAAATACTTATTGTTGTTTTTTGTTTTGTTTTCTGCATTATTTATTTTCTTTTGTTTTTGCTCTATTTTTAATTCTTTTTGCTCTAGTTTTAGGAAAATTATAAACTTTCTGTTAGTGCCATTACTTTTCAAATTTGAAAACACTTTTTTTTGTTTTCTTTCTTGCTTTATTTATTTTATTTTGTTTCTACTTACAACAAAATACTTATTGTTGTTTTTTGTTTTGTTTTCTGCATTATTTATTTTCTTTTGTTTTTTGCTTTATTTTTAATTCTTTTTGCTTTTAGTTTTAGGAAATTATAAACTTTCTGTTAGTGCCATTACTTTTCAAATTTGAAAACACTTTTTTGTTTTCTTTCTTGCTTTATTTATTTTATTTTGTTTCTACTTACAAAAAATACTTATTGTTGTTTTTTGTTTTGTTTTCTGCATTATTTATTTTCTTTTGTTTTTGCTTTATTTTTTAATTCTTTTTGCTTTTATTTTTAGGAAAATTATAAACTTTCTGTTAGTGCCTTTACTTTTCAAATTTGAAAACATTTTTTTTTGTTTTCTTTCTTGCTTTATTTATTTTATTTTGTTTCTACTTACAACAAAATACTTATTGTTGCTATTTTTAATTATTACGACAATTAAAGCATTTCAAATGAACTCTGAAAAAGTTGAAAGTTGGCATGGTATCATAAATTGACCCACACATAGCATGTGCATGTACAAAACGAACAATGGTATCATACTCGCTGGCCACAATGGTATCATAAGCGAACAATAGTTGCGGAGAAAGTCTTCACTTTTTCTTCGCTTGTGTCATTTGCTTATTGCGCGTAACCATGGATAATCTTCATCGTTTATCGGGATCTTTGGGGTCAGCCTTGACTTTAAAGGAGGAATTTCATGAAACTTTTCATAATCTTGAGACATGTCTGTCTTGTCCTCCACTCCCACGATGTCCCTTTTTCTGAAAGAATTATGTGGCGCTTTGGCTCATCGTATGATGTATTTGCTTCCTTATCTTTTCTCTTTCTCGGTCTCTTGGACATGTCCTTCACATAGATAACCTGTGCCACATCATTGGCTAGGACGAACGGTTTGTCGATGTACCCAAGATTTTTCAGATCCATTGTTGTCATTCCGTCTTGTGGGTCTACATGCACCCGCCTCTGACAGATTGACCCATTTGCACTTAAACAAAGGGACCTTAAAATCATGTCCGTAGTCAAGTTCCCATATGTCCACTATGTAACCATAATATGTGTCCTTTCCCTCTCGGTTGTTGCATCAAAGCGGACACCGCTGTTTTGGTTGGTGCTCTTTTGATCTTGGTCGATCGTGTAAAATGTATTCTCATTTATCTCGTATCCTTTCCAAATCAATACAGTCAAAGATGGTCCTCGGATAACAAGTACAGCTCCTCACAAATAGTGTTGTCACCTCGATCGTGCTTCCAACCAAGCTGCTGAAAGTCTGATGTGTTCACAGTAATCCAATCGTCGCCTTTGTTAAAGGTGTTTGAAGCGCAGATGTTCTTGTGTTCATCGACATACGGGGTCACCAAGGTAGAGTTACAGAGAAGCTGTGTAGTGGGCTTGAGACCAAGAATATCCGTCCTGCATATTATTGAGTCCTTTCCAAGCGTGCCTTTTCGATCAGTCTCCCCTCATACCGCGATTTAGGGAGACCTATCTTCTTAAGGCCAGAATGAAGTCAACACAAAACCCGATGACATCCTCTCGTTTGATGGCCCATGGAGATGCTTCCTTCGGCCTAGAGCGATTCTGGACATATTTCTTTAGGACTCCCATGAACCTCTCAAAGGGGTACATATTGTGTAGAAATACGGGGCCCGTAATGACAATCTCGTCAACTAGATGAACTAGAGCGTGCGTCATGATATTGAAGAAGGATGGTGGGAAAACCAGCTCAAACCGACAAGACATTGCACCACATCACTCCTTAGCCTTGGTATGGTTTCGGATTGATCACCTTACGAGATATTGCATTGAGGAATGCACATAGCTTCACAATGGCTAATCGGATGTTTTCGGTAGAAGCCCCTCAATGCAACCGAAGCGATTGCGTCATAATCACGTGGCGATCATGAGACTTTAGGTTCGAAACTTTTCTCTGCCATATTTATTATTCCTTTTATATTCGACGAAGCTAGTCGGGACCTTCATACTAAGCGTGCATTCAAAGAAGATTTCCTTCTCTTCTTTGGTAAGAGCATAGCTGGCGGGACCTTCATCTTGCTTTGGAGGCATGCCGTATTTTTCGTGCAAACGTTGCAGGTCCTCTCGTGCCTCACCTGTATCTTTTGTCTTCCCATACACGCCCAAGAAGCCTAGCAGGTTCACGCAAAGGTTCTTCGTCACGTGCATCACGTCGATCGAAGAGCGGACCTCTAGGTCTTTCGGTGGGTAGGTCCCAAAATATAGATTTCTTCTTCCACATGGGTGCGTGTCCCTCGGCGTCACTCGGAACAGCTAGTCCGCCGACCCTTTCCAAAGATTACGTGTAAATCATTGACCATAGCAAATACGTGATCACCGATGCGCATGGCGGGCTTCTTCCGTGATCTGCCTCGCCTTTGAAATGCTTGCCTTTCTTTCGACATTGATGGTTGGTCGGAAGAAATCGGCGATGGCCTGGTACACATTCTTCCCGCAGCTTGCGGTATATACTATCGGTGTCAAGTAAGCAGTGCGTGCATCGTGGTATCCCTTGTTTATCCATCTGAAAGGTTCTTGAGAGCGGGCCAATCGTTGATGGTCACGAACAGCAACGCCTTTAGGTTAAATTCCTCTGTTTGTGCTCATCCCACGTCGTACACCGTTTCCATTCCACAGCTGTAAAAGTTCTTCAACTAATGGCCTTAGGTACACATCAATGTCATTGCCGGGTTGCTTAGGGCCTTGGATGAGAACGGCATCATAATGAACTTCCGCTTCATGCACATCCAAGGAGGAAGGTTATACATACATAGAGTCACGGGCAAGGTGCTGTGATTGCTGCTCTGCTCCCCGAAAGGATTAATGCCATCCGCGCTTAAAGCAAACCATACGTTCCTTGGCTCACTTGCAAACTCATCCCAGTACTTTCTCTCGATTTTTCTCCACCGCGACCCGTTAGCGGGTGCTCTCAACTTCCCGTCTTTCTTACGGTCCTCACTGTGCCATCGGATCAACTTGGCATGCTCTCCGTTTCTGAACAGACGTTTCAACCGTGGTATTATAGGAGCATACCACATCACCTTCGCAGAACCCTCTTCACGGGGGCTCGCCGTCAACATCACCGAGGTCATCTCGTCGATCTTATACCGTAATGCACCGCATACGGGCATGCGTTCAGATCCTTATGCGCACCGCGATAGAGGATCACGATCATTAGGGCATGCATGTATCTTCGCACCTCAATCCTAGAGGGCATCGACCTTCTTTGCTGCCTATGTCTTGTCGGGCAATTCGTTATCCTTTGGAAGCTTCTTCTTCATATTTTAAGTAGCTTCTCAAATCCTTTATCGAGCACAAGATTCTCTGCCTTCCACCGCAGCAATTCGATGACGGTACCGAGCTTTGTGTTGCCATCTTCGCAATTGGGGTACAACCCTTTTTTGTGGTCCTCTAGCATGCGATCGAACTTCAGCTTCTCCTTTTGACTTTCGCATTGCATCCTTGCATCGACAATGACCCGACGGAGATCATCATCATCGGGCACATCGTCTGGTTCCTCTTGATCTTCAGCAGCTTCTCCCGTTGCAGCATCATCGTGCACATCATCTGGTTCCTCTTGATCTTCTGGAGCATCACCGTATTCAGGGGGCACATAGTTGTCATCGTACTCTTCTTCTTCGCCGTCTTCCATCATAACCCCTATTTCTCCGTGCCTCGTCCAAACATTATAGTGTGGCATGAAACCCTTGTAAAGCAGGTGGGTGTGGAGGATTTTCCGATCGAGTAAGACTTCAGTATTCCCACATATAGGGCATGGACAACACATAAAACCATTACCTTGTTTGCCTCAGCCACTTGAGAAAATTATGCATGCCCTTAATGTACTCGGAGGTGTGTCTTGAACCGTACATCCATTGCGGTTCATCTGTGCATTATATATAATTAAGTGTGTCAAAAATCATTAGAGAACATCATGAATAGATAATTAATTAAGTGACCAAATTAATAGAAGTTCATCATCACATTAAAACCAAAGTACATACATAGTTCTTATCTAACAACATAAAGCTCTGCAGAGCATCTAAATTAATTAAACCATACACTGAAACTATGTAAAACATTTCACTGCGAAAACAAATGCGATCATAATCGCAACCAATGTAACAACTGATCCAATGGCATAATGATATCAAGCCTCGGTATGAATGGCATATTTTCTAATCTTTCTAATCTTCAAGCGCATTGCATCCATCTTGATCTTGTGATCATCGACGACATCTGCAACATGCAACTCCAATATCATCTTCTCCTCCTCAATTTTTCTAATTTTTTCCTTCAACAAATTGTTTTCTTCTTCAACTAAATTTAACCTCTCAACAATAGGGTCGGTTGGAATTTCCGGTTCAACAACCTCCTAGATGAATAAAATCTATGTCACGTTGGTCGGCATAATTGTCATAAACAATAAATGAACCAATAGTTATGAAAAGATAATATATACCACATCTGAATCATAGACAGGACGAGGGCCGATGGGGGCGGATACCAAAACCATCGCACTATATAAGATGCAATAATAAAAGTAAGAAAATTATACAAGTATATATCTATCTAAACATACAAATAAGAATATTTTTCCTTTGGAAAGAAGATAAGAACAAGAGGCTCACCACGGTGGTGCCGCGATGAGATCGGTGCGGGTGATCGGCGATGTTGAAGACGGGATGGGGCGTGACGGACCGCTAAACCTAGACAAATATGGAGGAAAATGAAGCTTGGCGGTCGAGCTTGGAGAGGAGAAACCTTAAGTAGTGTGGCTCGGGCATTCCATCGAACACCTTGTGTGCATATGAGGTGAGCTAGAGCACCACCAAGCCCTCTCCCCTCGGCCGGAAAAAAGCAGGCGGTGTGCTTTGCTCTTGCGGGGGTATATAGGCACCACCATTGGTCCCGGTTGGTGGCATGAACCGGGACTAAAGGGTTGCCCTTGGTCCCGGTTCATGCCACCAACCGGCACCAATGGTGGTGGGCCAGGAGCGAGGCCCATTGGTCCCGGTTCATCCCACCAACCGGGACCAAAAGGTCCAGACGAACCGGGACCAATGGCCCACGTGGCCCGGCCGGCCCCCGGGGCTCATGAACCGGGTCCGATGCCCCCATTGGTCCCGGTTCTGGATTGAACCGGGACTAATGGGCTGGACCGGCCTGGACCATTGCCCCCTTTTCTACTAGTGGTCAACCAGAGTAAGATCCGCACTAGAGTGGTACGGTACTCCTATTTTGGAGGTCATGTTACTTGATCATGGTGAACCTACGAACTATGAGGAAGCGATGATGAGCCCAGATTCTACAAAATGGCTTGAGGCCATGAAATCTGAGATGGGATCCATGTATGAGAACAAAGTATGGACTTTGGTTGACTTGAGAATAAATGGATCTTCAAGAAGAAGACTGATGCTGATGGTAATGTTACTGTCTACAAAGCTCGACTTGTTGCGAAAGGTTTTCGACAAGTTCAAGGGGTTGACTACAATGAGACTTTCTCACCCGTAGCGATGCTTAAGTCTGTCCAAATCATGTTAGCAATTGCCGCATTTTATGATTATGAAATATGGCAAATGGATGTCAAAACTGCATTCCTGAATGGATTTCTAGAAGAAGAGTTGTATATGATACAACCTGAAGGTTTTGTCGATCCAAAAGGCGCTAACAAAGTGTGCAAGCTCCAGCGATCCATTTATGGACCGGTGCAAGCCTCTCGGAGTTGGAATAAACGCTTTGATAGTGTGATCAAAGCATATGGTTTTATACAGACTTTTGGAGAAGCCTGTATTTACAAGAAAGTGAGTGGGAGCTCTGTAGCATTTCTGATATTATATGTAGACGACAGATTGTTAATTGGAAATGATATAGAATTTTTGGATAGCATAAAAGGATACTTGAATAAAAAAATTCAGTGAAAGACCTCGGTGAAGCTGCATATATATTAGGCATCAAGATCTATAGAGATAGGTCAAGACGCTTAATTGGACTTTCACAAAGCACATACCTTGATAAAGTTTTAAAAAAGTTCAAAATGGATCAAGCAAAGAAAGGGTTCTTGCCTGTATTACAAGGTGTGAAGTTGAGTCAGACTCAATGCTCGACCACAGCAGAAGATAGAGAGAAAATAAAAGATGTTCCCTATGCTTCAGCCATAGGCTCTATCATGTATGCAATGGTGTGTACCAGACCTGATGTATGCTTAGCAATAAGTTTAGCAGGGAGGTACAAAAGTAATCCAGGAGTGGATCACTAGACAGCGGTCAAGAATATCCTGAAATACCTGAAAAGGACTAAGGATATGTTTCTCATTTATGGAGGTGACAAAGAGCTAGTCATAAATGGTTACGTCGATGAAAGCTTTGACACTCATCCGGACGATTCTAAGTCGCAAACCGGATACGTGTTTATATTGAACGGTGGAGCTGTAAGTTGGTGCAGTTCTAAACAAAGCGTTGTGGCGGGATCTACATGCGAAGCGGAGTACATAGCTGCTTCGGAAGCAGCAAATGAAGGAGTCTGGTTGAAGGAGTTCATATCCGATCTAGGTGTCATACCTAGTGCATCGTGTCCAATGAAAATCTTTTGTGACAATACTAGTGCAATTGCCTTGGCAAAGGAATCCAGATTCCACGAGAGAACCAAGCACATCAAGAAACGCTTCAATTACATTCGGGACGAAGTCCAGGTGGGAGACATAGAGATTTGCAAGATACATACGGATCTGAATGTTACAGACCCGTTGACTAAGCCTCTTCCACGAGCAAAACATGATCAGCACCAACGCTCCATGGGTGTTAGAATCATTACTATGTAATCTAGATTATTGACTCTAGTGCAAGTGGGAGACTGAAGGAAATATGCCCTAGAGGCAATAATAAAGTTATTATTTATTTCCTTATATCATGATAAATGTTTATTATTCATGCTAGAATTGTATTAACCGGAAACATAATACATGTGTGAATACATAGACAAACATAGTGTCACTAGTATGCCTCTACTTGTCTAGCTCGTTGATCAAAGATGGTTGTGTTTCCTAAACCATAGACATGAGTTGTCATTTGATTAACGGGATCACATCATTAGGAGAATGATGTGATTGACTTGACCCATTCCGTTAGCTTAGCACTTGATCGTTTAGTATATTGCTATTGCTTTCTTCATGACTTATACATGTTCCTATGACTATGAGATTATGCAACTCCCGTTTACCGGAGGAACACTTTGTGTTCTACCAAACGTCACAATGTAACTGGGTGATTATAAAGGAGCTCTACAGGTGTCTCCAAAGGTACATGTTGAGTTGGCGTATCTCGAGATTAGGATTTGTCACTCCGATTGTCGGAGAGGTATCTCTGGGCCCTCTCAGTAATGCACATCACTATAAGCCTTGCAAGCAAATGTAGCTAATGAGTTAGTTGCGGGATGATGCATTACATAATGAGTAAAGAGACTTGCTGGTAACGAGATTGAACTAGGTATTGAGATACCGACGATCGAATCTCGGGCAAGTAACATACCGATGACAAAGGGAACAACGTATGTTGTTATGCGGTTTGACCGATAAAGATCTTCGTAGACTATGTAGGAGCCAATATGGGCATCCAGGTTCCGCTATTGGTTATTGACCAGAGAAATGTCTCGGTCATGTCTACATAGTTCTCGAACCCGTAGGGTCCGCACACTTAACGTTCGTTGACGATATAGTATTATATGAGTTATGTATGTTGGTGACCGAATGTTGTTCGGAGTCCCGGATAAGATCACGGACATGGCGAGAAACTCCGGAATGGTCCGGAGATAAAGTTCAATATATGGGATAATGTTGTTTGGTCTCCGGAAGGGTTCCGGAATTCACCGGAAGGGGTTCCGGATGTTTCCCGAAATGTTTGGGTATGAGAACACGTTATTTGGCCAAAGGGGAAAGCCGAAGGTTTTGGAAAGCGCAAAGGAAGTTTTATGGAGTCCGAGGCGACGCCAGGTCTCGGCGTCGGGTCGAGCACGCCGAACCTGTCGTTCGCCCTGAGTCCGAGAAGGACTCTTGCCTTTCGGGTGAAACCGACTTTGTGGAGGCTTTTACTCCAAGTTTCGACCCCAAGGCTCAACATATAAATAGAGGGGCATGGCTAGCACCAAAGACAGATCAAGAAACACCAAGCCGTGTGCCGGCAACCCCGTCCCCTCTAGTTTATCCTCCGTCATAGTTTTCGTAGTGCTTAGGCGAAGCCCTGCGGAGATTGTTCTTCACCAACACCGTCACCACGCCGTCGTGCTGCCGGAACTCATCTACTACTTTGCTCGTCTTGCTGGATCGAGAAGGCGAGGACATCATCGAGCTAAACGTGTGCTGAACGCGGAGGTGCCGTACGTTCGGTACTTGATCGGGGCGGATCGTGAAGGTGTACGACTACATCAACCGCGTTGATAAACGCTTCCTCTTAGCGATCTTCAAGGGTATGAAGATACACTCTCCCCTCTCGTTGCTATGCATCACCATGATCTTGCATGTGCATAGGAACTTTT
Source organism: Aegilops speltoides (assembly GCA_021437245.1). NCBI lineage: Eukaryota > Viridiplantae > Streptophyta > Magnoliopsida > Poales > Poaceae > Aegilops > Aegilops speltoides. Next base: position 526,607,513 of record CM038147.1, read on the forward strand.
TTAAATTATTACGTTCCCCAACAATAGGAGGTCGTGGGATTGCAGCGGTCAAACTTTGGACGGGATAAATACTAAACCAACCGGCTAGAGACGTGACACTTTATATTATGCGACACTTTAAATTATGTGTGCATCTGTTTTATCTTTCCTAAGAAGATGAACAAGGGATCCCTGTATCTACCTCATACCTCCCTTCGTATACCAAGTCACTTCTAAAATAACACCGACATGACGCGTCTTCTTAAATGTTTCTATTTGTTCGCACTTCTAAAATCCACCAACATTTTTCAATTCATGAATGTTTTTTAAGTTCATGAACATGTTTTTTTTTCTGAATTTGCATTTTTTTTCAAATTCACGAACATAGTTTAAAATTCATTAATATTTCTAATATTTATGATTTTTCCAAATATATGGTTTTCAATGCGAAACATTCTCTAAAATACATTTTAATAAATATGCTTTTTATGCGCAAAAATTTGTAAAATACATTAAAAAATTGTAAACATTTTTTATTTAGCAAAATATTGAAATAGAAATATGGTAGCCGGTTTTGCCTAAGCTAGCAATCTAGCGAGCGGAAAAAAGCTAACGAGCAGGAGCCGAACCGAGTGAGCAACAGTTTCATTGGCTGGCCCATATGAGTACTATAGCAGCAAATTCCATGGTCTCAATGTGGAATAAGAGCTCTGAGGGGATCACACAAGCACCATCAGCTGACACCGATGATGAAATGTGAAGAACGCCACAACTACACATCAATCAACTCCACTCTCCTCTCAAAACAAATATAATTTTAAACAACCGTCCAACATGATATATGACTGAATTAAAATCCAAGTCAACATAGATAGATTCAAAATGCCAAAATTGATTGCAATGACATGGTAAGGAAAAAGAGTTAATACCATGAGCGAAGAACGGCGGGCGAAGCGCCCGGCAACCTCTAGTGCATATCTATGGATGCATACATTGGAAGTTGGAAACTCGGGTAAAGTGAAGGTCTTGACTCCTCGGGTAGTACCAACAGTCACCATGACCAACTGTTCTAGCCTTCTCGGGGAGTTGTCGTGGCTGTGGCTCACGGGCAGCTGTTGGAAGGACATTTGCATGTGTTTTTCTCACATTCTCTCTCACATAGTAGTCACCAATCACAATCCATGCCTTTTATTTTTAGATGATTCATATCTTTGAAGCTCAAAGCGGCCCGACACTTCACTGGACCCTGCGCAAGCGGGAGCTGCGTGCACCAGGCTGCACTTTTTATATCTTCAAAATTAAAATTTCATTATTTTTAATGTTTTTGAATTCATCGAGATAAAACTTTTAACAACACAAATGATTGTTACATTTTGAACTAATTGAAATTGCATTGTTACAATCAACTAACGCACATGTTATATATTGCATGAAACTAAGTAAAATAATTGACATATGTGTCAAATGTTTTTTGAAGTTGATTAAGATATGACTAAAATTCTCAAAACACCAATAACATTTCGTTATCTACCATAAATTTAGTCTTTCAAATTTCACTTTTTTCTCCAAAATAAATGAGAAAACGTTAGTTTTATTTGCATACATGGTAATTATCAGTTTGTGTATCAACAATGTGAAGACAACATATATCTTATTATGAATGACCGAAACGTTCTTATTCGTAGCCACGTGGATGAAGGTGATGTAACCAATCGATTATATTATTAAGACGATAGAAAACGAACGGTTAAGATTGAGCGATATAAAGTTAAGATGAATCAACGACAGGGATTTATCACCGTGTATATAGAATCCACGTGCAAGAATAATGGGAAAAATAGGTACGTGCAAGTCTTTCCAAAAAAAAAACATGCATGCAAGATCGGACAGCTAAGGCAACAATATTAGATTATAATTTTGGAAGGGGCAGTGTCACAGATAAACACATCAATGTGGACGTGTACATTAATGTGCACGTGTCTGACTAGAAGCAGGAACCATCGCCAGTTGTTACTTGGCCTGCGCTTAGCCGTGTATAAATACATGTCTGTCCCCGTAGTCTGCTACTACACCTTTGCCTTTGACGCTTGATGGCTTTCGTATGTGCTTTATTGTTAGATTCGATTGCATCAAGCCTAGCTTTGTACGCACAGCTTGCTTCCAGCCAGTTTATGCTAGCAAATTAATCACGCTAGCATCTCCATGGCGAGTCTCGGCCAACACCATGGACTGAACCTGGAGATGCCTACTTTAACCATGACAGGAGCGAGGCTTCTAACGATTACAACAAGTCGGCTGGAAGTGCTTCTGATTGGGCAGCTAATACTATTGTAAATGTTATGCACCACACAAAAGTGATCGGAAAAATTCATGTTGACATGGAGATGCCAGCAACCCCTCCACGACACAGCATATATATACTTAAGGAAAAATTCTGCAATACATGAGCACCCACGACAAGTGTCGACCTGATACAAAGGCGTCTGAGTCTACGACAAGGTTAACAGCGAATCACCAGGGCTATATCGATCTAGAGAGCCTGCAGCAAAGTCTTCGACGAGTCTATATGGCGACATCGAGCAAACAGTGATGGGTCAAGGTACGAGACGACTCTGGTATGCCGATATCAATGAGTCTTATTTGGCGACAAATTGACAGCATCGGAAGCCCATGAAGCTGTTTGAATAGATGGTGATCCCGAGTCGGCAAGCATGCATGGCATATGGCAGATGGGTACATGATTTTTCACTCCACTGTGCCATCGGCAGTTTGCATCATTTCAGCTCTGATTATTTGCTAATGACACAGTTTAGAGTTCAGCGCCATAAAAAGATTGTTCTTACTGGTAGCCCAATGGATCAAGTCAATTCAAATAGATTATATCACCTCCTATTTAATGAATCCATGCACGTGAAATAGGTTGTACATTATTGTACAAAAACATAGTAATTATTTCCCAGTAAGAAGTCATCCCACAGGGTAATTTAAATGATAGAAGCACCACATTTGAATGTATGGATCTATCCATCTGTAACAACTAAAAAACTGGAACCCCGCAAAACATAGTAAAATGGATCAATAAAAAAATTTAGAATACACAGCAGCGTGGTGCATTTGAGTTCACTATAGATCAGTCTTTTCGCGGGTAAAAACAAGGCACGTCATTATGTTCAAATATATATCTGCAATATATTAATTTTCTCAGGTCTGGATACAAACAAATACAGTGCAGACGAATCTGTTATTTTGAATTATATATTAAGGCCATAGAAAATAAGTCGCTTTGATTTGTCCACATATGATGTTATATTTGCACTGATGATTGCGGTTCTTTTGATTGCAAATAGTAATTGATGATTCATTACTAATGAAAATATGAAAATACAAGATAACACAAAATAACATGGGCGTGATCATGAACAAACTTTAAAGGGAGCGAGTCAAAGAAAATATTTAAGTTAAATATTATTCTTACACAAAGGTAAGCGTCCTAAAAGATGTGCATCCCTGGATAGATATGTGTGTAGGAAACATTAATCGCAAAAGGGAACTAAGAATGCAATCATTTATTGATAGGGCTGGAAGAACAGACCATCACATGCGGGCATTTCATGGTTAGATTTAAATGTTGATAGGAAAGTGATGAAGAACCTATTGGGCAATGATACAAAGGAGTAGATCAAGGTGGAAAAATAACACCAGGATGGGCATGAAGTCATCCAACCTCACATGCCAAGAAATTTATTTATGAACCTAATGCACTCGCATAATTGGCATTTTCGATTCTTCCATATTAACATATAATTTTTGGCAACATCAATCAAAATATAGTTGGGTTTGAGGCCATATAGTTGGCAAGGGATTTTTTTTAAAAAAAAGTAAATCTAGCCGTGCAAATGCGCGGGTTATCCGGCTAGTTCTTCCATTATCATAAAAGAAGTAAGGGTTAGATGTTAGCAATTATACTTTCTTAGATGTTCTCCAAAAAAATTATCGCCATCCTATTGTGTTGATTTGCAAGAGGTTTTGTTGCATAGACTTGTTCTCACATGTGGTTGTCAGCAAAAGAGCCGCTTCAAACCATTTTTTGGCCCTGGGCGATGTAAAACAATTATTATTTATACTAAACATTTATACTTATTTTAATTAAGTGTACTACCATTTAACAATTTTAACATATAATTTTCTGTTACTTAGCCATATAACAATGTTTCCGAATAATAGTTATATTATTCGTATACAGTTATAATTTATATCATTAATTTTTTTATGCAAAATTAAAATTGGAAGGTGTATCAAAAATTATCTTTCTTGTTAAAAAATCATTCAAATTAATTTTCTAATATGGCATAAATTATATAGTGTATATACATATATTTGCATATTTATGTGTGTGTCCATATTTCTTTTAATATTATTAAATATCATGGTAGAGATTTGTAAATCATAAATATTTTAATAGTGGTTTATACTGTATATTAGACAACCATATCCATAGAAACTTCTAGGTCATATCAAATTTTACATACAAGTTGGGTTCAGTAATAGTCGTCGAAGTACCAAATATGTTCTTGATTATAATTTTCCGTATGATTCAATTATCAGACATGCTCGTCTAGATTCACTTGGATTAATTTGGTGCAAAAGAGATCTACCTATTTCTCAAATAAAAATTGTGGACTGGTTTAACCAATGAATTATAATTATCATAAATTTCATTGCGATACTAAGACATGCATCGTGAAAAGAGTAGCGTATCTAAACTCAATGACGCCAGTCAGATTGATTTGCCTCCACATGATATAAATTATTAGCATGTGGTATGAATTTGTGCTCCTTCAAACTAAGGTTCTATTTTATGCTCTTTAATAATGTTTGAAATTTAATTAGTAGTTATATAGTATTTACCAGTATAATTTATACTTGGAGGCCTCGCTACCTGGGCCCAGAGTGCTCGGCCATTTTGCTCGGCTCCTCGGCCTATGGGCCAACCCTGGTTGTTGGGATAAGCAAGCCACGTACAACAGAAGAAAAGTGACAATGGCAGAGGTGTGCGCACCAGGAGGAACTTATGAAGCCACCTGGGTATGGCTAATAATTGCTCAAAAAAAAAACCTGGGTATGGCTAATTATTATCGGATTGGTAACAAGCCCATGACCTAAATGAATTGAATTGAATCATTTGTTACCATATTGACTTAACATGTCCATTATGTGTTATTGAAGTATCTAAGTTTGGTCATTGCGTGGGAAAATTGAAGCACACACTTTGCATTAGTCTAAACCCGTATCATTCATGAAAAATAACGTCATTATGTGGCCAGTTACTACTAAAAAATACCTTATAGATAGATGCTTAGCAGTACCCAGGGGTATATGGGCCGCGCTACTGCTAATTAGTAGCAGCGAGGGTATAAAAACCTCGCTACTACTGAGTTGATAGTAGTAGGGCAGGCTATAAACCCGCACTACTACTAAGTGATCTCTTCGGGACAGTACATAGTAGTAGCGAAGGGTATGAAACCCTAGCTACTACTAAGTTGATAGTAGTAGTGCGGGCTATAAACCCACGCTGCTACTAAGTGGTCTCCGCTGTGCCCCTCGGATAGGTCATAGTAGTAGCGAGGGGTATAAACCCCACGCTGCTACTAAGTATACGGTTTTTTAATGTCCTTGAAATACCCATCTCCTCTCCCGAATCCCTCCTCTCTCCCTTCCTTTCCTCTCTCTCTCTGTAGGCTCTCCCATGGCGCTCCTTCCGATGCACGCCTCCTCCTCCATGGCGCCCAACAAGGTCGCCGCTGGCCTCTAGGAGCTCGCCGGTCTCCCCCCGCGCCTCCATGCCACCACATCGGAGGACCTCACCACCGGCAACTAGCCTCGGTGCTCCCTCCATCTCATTCCTCTCTCTCTCTCTCATTTCTCCTTTTCCCTCTCCCCTCTTGTTTGACTCACCCTCCCATCTCCATACCCGTGCAGGTCTTCACCATGGATGACCGGGAGCTCTGCCTTGGCCGCGACGAGGAGTCCCACACCACCTGAAAGTACATGTAGTCCCCATGTGTGGTTTTGGTAATTAAATGACAATCCTAATGGACTAATGTTTGCACTGAGATATACATTTGAAGGAAAGTTCCATTTGCAATGCATGAAGAATATTGGATGAATTGGTGGATGAAATCCATCAACATCTATATATGCATTGAGACTTGATAATGAATGATAATTCCTATGAAGAAACAATGACAACAAGTTATATAGGAAGGTTTGTTCCATGGGTGATGCAAGAAGGATATTGAATGGATTCGGAATGAATGCCATATACATGTAGTTGTGCATCAAGATTAATCATGGAGCAAAGATTAAGGTTGACCAAGATGAAGATCAAAGATTGAATTCAAAGATGGTCAACACACAAGCGCAAATCATGTGCCACGTGAGATCTTGTGGTGTGGTAAGAATTTGTCAATTGCGCTTTGTGTACTAACCCATACTATGTGTTGCCTATGTTTTTGAGAGGAGATTCTCATGGGCTCGCATCGAGAGAGATTTCAAGTGTCTATGAGAGGATGACATCAAGTGTTGATGATCATGGTTGACAAGGGCAAGTTCAAGATAACTATCCCAGGATTACATGCTTGAAGCTTGTGGATGATCACATGATGGACACATGAAGATAAATACAAAGCAAAGCTTCCGCATTGTGTATGGGGAGCTACTTGAAGACTTCACCAATGTCTTGCCATTCAACTTGATCCAAGAAGAAACTTCAACTTCAAGCTCAAGTGAAAGGCTCGAGTCAAAGGTATTAGTTCCTTCGACGTTAGTGTTGTGGAGTGATGAACACCGAAGGAACACATACACTCAAGAATGGATTCTTGATAGCTATGTAGTGTAGACCTTTTATGATTCTTAAGTTATAGGGATCCGCACTATTAAGAGGGATCAAAGGGGTTCGTGATAGATTTGCTCAAGTCAACATCTTCTCTACACAATTCCACTCATATCCTATATACCAAAGAAAATCCAAAGCCAAATAGGTTACCCAAATACATGATAAAACCTTTGCATATTTTGCATCCTCCATTTTGGTTCATCTTGGGTGGTTCTCTATGTGAGGACCTGGGTTTTTCATAGCTTCAAAACGAGCCCAAGATCATCAAAATCGAGTCCGGATGTAAAAGTTGTGCTGTTTCAGTTTCTAGGCTACAGCAGTTTGGTTTGGCCGGATCATCCGGGTCCTCTCCCATATCATTCGGGCTTTGCCGAATCATCCGAGTTCTGCCGGATCATCCGGTTATTCGTAAAATTCATCACAGTAGCTTATTCCGCTAGCCGGATCATTCGGCTACCCACCCGAATCATCCGGGAATTGCCCGGATCATCCGGCTATGTCCCCGGACATCCGGGTATCTACTTCACCACATTGTATATTGACCTTCCCGGATCATCCGCGCATTGCCCGGATCATCCGGGTATGCGTCCAGATCATCCGGGCAGGTCAACAACTGCGGGAAACGGCTCTATTTTCTTTGGTGGTATAAATATCCCTCTCCCACTCCGGGGGAGGGTTGACCACTTCATCCCAAATCGCCCCAAGAACACAAGTGGCTCCCTCTCACTTCTCCTACACCAAATTCTAGATCCCGGAGAGATTTGTGAGAGTTCTTGAGAGTTTTTCCAATCAAGTGATAGATCCACTCCCTCTCCTTCTCTTGACCAAAGGAATTCGTGATTTGAGCAAGTCTTGAGCATTTCCCCCTTGATCTTGTTACTCTTGGAGGTTGGAGACTCCTAGGCGGTAGGAGTGCTCCGGTGAGGAATCAACTTGTGATTTGTCCCTCGGAAAGTTTGTGAAGGTTTGGAGGCCGCCTCAAGGTCTACCACTAGTGGTTGAGAATCGCCTTCGTGGTGATATCTCAAGGAGAATAGGGTGAGCCTTCGTGGCGTTGGTGTGCCTTCGCGGTAACATCCACCTCTCTAACGGTGACTAGCTTCCCTCCAAGGAAGTGAACATCGGGATACATCCTCGTCTTCGTGACTTTGGTTATCCCTAACCCTAACTCCTTACTTGTGGTTTACCTTGGTCACTTGACCGCGCATTCACTATTCTTGTTGTCCTCATAATATTGTGTTGGTTACCATATCATAGAGATTATTTAGGCCAACACTTTATAGTCCGTAATTCATACTTCCTACTATTGTTCTATCTTGTGTTTAGTCTGAATTGCTAGCTTGTAACATATCTTGTGTAAGCTTGTAGTGCTTACTTGAGTTTTCTTGTATCATTCAATTCCATATATTGTGATACAATTTGTGTAAGCTTGTATTGCCTACTTGTGGGTGTGTGTATTATTCATTTCCATATCTCGTGATATACATTGAGTAAGTTTGTGTAACTTACTTGTGCTTACTCATATCCTCGTTGTTCTCATCTTGTTTATGCTAAGTTGTTGGTGCACTTAGTGAGCCTAGTATATTTAGGATTTGTGCTTGAAAAGTATCCGCTTAGTTTATTTCTGCATTAGGATATAGCCAAATTCGTAAAAGATTTTAAAACGCCTATTCACCCCCCCCCCTTAGGCGACATCGTGGTCCTTTCAATTGGTATCAGAGCCCGGTCTCTCCTTATTAGGCTTCACCTCCTAGAGAGTAACGATGTCGACTAGTGAACTAGTGCACAATAACACTTTTGATTTGGATGGCACAAATTATCACCTATGGAGAATTCGCATGCTTTGTCACTTTCGGGTCATGGGTCCAAATGCTTTGCGAATTGTTCTTATAGGAATTTCTATTGCTAAGGATGGACATTCTCCATCTATTGAGGATATGTATCTTGATTGTGATGCTTCTCTTGTCATTCATCAAGCTTTAACCTTTGAAGTGTTTAAGGCAGTCACGACTTGCAAGTCGGCTCATGAGACTTGGACCAAACTTTAAGGTATATATGGTGGGTCCAATCTTGATGAAGATAATATTCTATTTGGGGAGTTGATGGAGGAGTTCTCCACATTTTTAAATCATGAAGAGCTCTCTATTACTTCCACCTCCGATTACTTGCACACTTCAATATCTTGCACTTCACCAACATGTGGCATGCCACAAGGTAATGACATGGTGAGTGAAGAAATATCTTGTGATGATGGTGTTAAGATCATTTGTGATGATATGCTTGATCTCCCATGTTGCCATGATAGAAATGCCTTGGTTTCCTCTAGTTGTTCTATGACTAACCATGTAGAGGAAACCAAGAAAGATGAGCCATGCTTGATTGATGAAGAACCCCCGTCTTCAAAAGAATCATCATCAACCCCCTTTGTTCACATGTGCCTCATGGCAAGAGGTAATGACGAGGTATCATCTTCTCTTAGTGATAATGATGATAGTTGTAATGAGGATGATGATGATGACTTGACTCAAAATCTCTATGAGATTGGGAAAACTCTTCATAGAGCTAAAAATAACACTTATGAAAGGTTCCAAGATGTTCTTGCTTGCTTTGAAAAATGTAATGATTTATTTCTCTATGAGCAAGCTAAAAGTGAACAGCTTGAACATGAACTTGCTAAGGCTCATGAAACGCTTAGTGACTTGAGGTCTTCAAAAGAAGAGATTAAAGTTACTCATTGTAAGCTTAAAGACGATTTTGAGCTCCTTCTCCTTGAATGCAATAGTGTCAAGGGAGAGCTCATAAAACTCTCTAAGTCTCATGAGGAGCTTCAATCAACTCGTGAGAAGTCACTAAGTGCTACTTGCTCCTCTCATATTGATAATGATGTTTGTGCTACTAACTCGATTTCATGTGAAGCATCAATTTTGAAGGAGAATGTTGAGCTATGTGCTCAACTAGCTTTGCTAACAAGAAATTATGGGAAATTGGAAGAAAGTCATGCAAAGCTCTCGGGCACTCATGAGGGTCTTTTAAGCTCTCATAGTAAGATAAAGTTAGCTCACGAGGCTATGGTCTCCGAGGTAAAATCTTGTGAGTCTCATGTGAACATTAGCACATCTACTCTAAATGCTTTATTGCCATGTGCTAATCCTTGCAATTTATCCACCTCTCATATTATATCCACTCATAATGAATTGGTCACCTTGTCTTGTTGCTCTAACCATGAAGTTTCTACTTCCACTAGTCCTCTTGTTTCTAGTGTTGAAACTAACCACGTAGAGGAAATTAATGATCTCGAGGCCCAAGTCACTAGTTTGAAGAAAGACTTGGAGAAGTGTGATGTTGGACACAATTTTCACTCCAACAAGAAGAAGTCCAAGAACAAGAAGAAGGGACAAGGGAATTACAAGAATTCGGCCAACATTGCTTGCTTCAAATGCAAAAAGATTGGACATCATGTGAGATCTTGCCCATTGAAGAAAAGGGCTTATAATGAGAAGCTACATGGGAAGCGGCCTCAAGCTCAATCTCAAGTTGAAGAACAGCCACTATCCATGATGAAACATGTTATTGCTCCCCAAGTTGAGAAATTAAAGAAGAGAAAAGGGAGGAAATGTTGCTATGATTGTCGTCAAAAGGGACACATAGCTTCATCATGCCCCAATGGTAACATATCTAAGCCTCCTATAGTCAATAATCATTATTCACTAAGGAAGGATATTGTTGGCAATGTGTTTGCCAAATTTGTGGGTGCCCAAAGTGGTTTCAAAGTGGACAAGACTATTTGGGTTGCCAAGCCTACTGTTACTAACTTCTTAGGACCCAACTTGGTTGGGGACCATCAAGCTCAAACTTGATCAATAGGTGTGTGGAGGGCATTGGAGACTTGGCTACTTCATGAAGAAAAACTATTTTCACCATATGTTATGGTTAATGCGAAGTCAAGTGGATTATCATCATATCTATCAATCCAATGCTCCTCTTTGCGGTAACTTGTACTTGCATTGTGTACATTGAAAGTTACTAAGTCCCTTGCGTGTTTAAGTTTTGTAACTAGCATGTGCTTGTATATGTTGTGCTTCCTAATATACTTGATTCGTGTTATCTAGCATGCGTAAGTTGATATGCACATCATATAGTTGTGTGTGTGGTTTCGAGCCTTTATTGCTTCATTAGTTGAATCTTCATTGGTGTTTTTGAGATATTAATGGATCATCATATTATGGGGGAGTGCTATGATTTACGCATATCACAAACCTTAAATATGTATATATGTAGGATACCACCTAGTATTGTTAGTGCAATATTATCTAGTTACTATGTGGTATGTAAAGTTCATTTGAAACTCAAATCCTCATCCATTAATTATCCTTAGTTGGGTTTCATTTGCCTCATATGGATAATACATGGATTATCACATTATGGGGGAGTGATATACTTTGTACATATCACTTCTCGTGTGAACATTAACAATAGAGGTTTGCCAGTTTGCCACTTAGAATTTATATTTGAGATTATCTTATATCTCTGTGGCATGCAATGCTTTGTTTGAGTATGGTATTCTTGTGCGGTTTTGCCCATGGTTATCTTAAAAAATAATATTTGGAAAATCATTTGAATAGATCCATTCCAATTGTTGCTTTGCATGATGATCTATCTAATTGGAATGTTAATAATATGCTATCCAAGCATTGTGTTTATTTCTAAACTCTCATGTTAGGCTTGTGTTAGTATAGATGATCATGTACTTATTTGGTTTCTACACGAAATGACAAATTGAAACACCATTTTGTTCGAGTTCATCTTATTAGTTTGTATGGAGTTATGGTAGTTTGTTATCTCATTGTTTATAGTGTCCTATATCTACTTGAGTGAGATATTCCCATGAGTATGTGTGCAATGCATATCTTATATGCTCATTGTTTTTTCCTTGGTTCATATGTTGAACTTTGTGTGCTATCATATGTTGATTTGTCACTTTGAGTCATTTTGGACAACATGAATGACTAGTGATATTATTGGAAGTATTAACGGTTATGTGTTCATTTGTCCAATTTGCATCTCCCTGGATTTTGGGAGGCTTGTGCATGTGTATTTACTATGTGTAAATTCGCATGCCTTGTTTGCTTTATTTGATCCAATATATATATATATATATATATATATGGTAAATCCATCAAATTCTTAATAGCTAAGATGTGCATGATATTCACATTCATATCGATATGCACATATTTAAGTGATTTTACCCTATGTTTTGTAGTTATGCTAACTACTTTGGACCCAATAAGTTTGGGGACCATATTGTACTTAAATTGTTTTAGGTACATTTGAGAATCATTGGGTGCTTGGCTTATTCATGAAAGTGGTGGCACTATGAGGAAATTAGAGCCAAGCTTGAACCATTACCTACTACATCATTCCAATGCTATCTTGGTAACAAGTATCTACTTCATGCATACACTTCTTGCATTCAACCTTGTGTAGGTTGCATCATGGCATGAATTTCTTGACTTGTTCTTGTAATACTTGTTTCCTTTCTCAAAGAATCGCAACAGTGATCTCTTGTTGCTAGTTGTGATGTCTTTGATGGTTGTGTGTTTGGAGTTCATTAATATACGATAAGATTACATTAAGCCACGTGCTATAATTTCAAGCAAAGATCTCATTGGTATATTCTATGTCTCCTGTTTGGATATCTTATTCTTTCCTTTTGTAACTATTTCATGTGTACATCCTTCTTTGTGGATGTATATCATCATGATTGCCATCTACCTAGAATCTTATACACGTGAGCCAAGTTACATCCCTAGTTGATATCCCTATTCTTTCATGTCCACCGTTTCATTCTCTTTTTATATCTTTGGTGGCTCCGTGGAAGCATTTGTTGTATGAGTGCGTGTCTTACCTATTTGCATCTTAGTGCACTCATGTTTGGTGAAGATTGTTGTCCTCGTGCTGGTCTTGACAAGCCTATTATTTCCTATATTCATCATGGGTTGTCACAACCTTTGATTTTTAATTTGCTACTAGTGAGCTTGTGAACCCATTTGCTTCATGTGTGTGTGACTTTCTTAATTTCGTGTGTGTGGGAAGGACATGTCTTGCACCTTGTATCTCATTTACTCAAGACTATGTTGATGCTTAATTATCATCCTTATACTAGTCTTCTCAAGTGCTTTGACGTGACTCACACATATCATTTTGGTTGTGCCTATTCTTAGGTTGCCTCATTTATATGTTGCTCAACCATATGTTTGTTGCAAATGCTAGGCTTCTTTTCTTATCTATGCTTGCTTGCAATTGTTTTGTGTTCCTATTGATTTTGGGGGAGTGATGATCCTATTTTGTGCACTTGTATCCAAATACAAAAATTCTAAGTAGTGCACAAATCATGGGGAGCTTCTCTATTTTCCTTAGAACACTCCTCTTCCCAAATCGTAGTATTCATTTATCCTTTTGGCTCATCGGATCTTTTGATTGCTTGCTTCACTTTGTGTTATGCAAATGAGATCAATTTGTGCCATGTGCTTTGTGCCATGTGCCTTGCTATTATGACTAGGCTCAAGTTGTATAATAGTGGATTCACTTGTGGATATCATGTTCTTATCAATTGCAACCTTTCTTTTTGTGTATACGAGTTTCTTTGTGGATACATATCATGATTATTATAGGCCACTTAGAAATTTGTATACATGAAAAAGTTCATATCTTCGTATCTGATTGCATTCTATAGATTTCGAGCTCCTTTAATTTTTCATCATTGAATATGTGCATTTGTTTTCACTCACATTTTGTTATATGCACACATCAAGGAGGAACTCATACTATATTGGTCTGCTAGATGTTTTGTATTCCATTTTGGCATTTGTTGCCAATGGGGGAGAAGTTTAGAGGGTTTAAGATAAATATCTTTTATAGTTCTTGTTGTCACTCATGCATATCTACCCTTGTTATATATTCTTATTGCATGGATGAGTCTTGTATATAGAGAAATCTTCACCAAGTTTATGTCAACCAATATATGCAATGACATTCAAAGTTCATTCACAAATTCATATATTATGGGGGAGTTTGCTCTATATACTATGGGTGTACTATCATCAAATGCTTGTGTAGTGTATTGATGATACTACAACCATCCCAAGTATACAATTTGTCCTTGGATAAATTTCATGCTTGTTTAAAAATTCATTATATAAACCCACTTGTTGAGATTGTCATCAATTACCAAAATGGGGGAGATTGAAAGTACATGTAGTCCCCATGTCTGGTTTTGGTAATTAAATGACAATGCTAATGGACTAATGTTTGCACTGAGATATACATTTGAAGGAAAGTTCCATTTGCAATGCATGAAGAATATTGGATGAATTGGTGGATGAAATCCATCAACATCTATATATGCATTGAGACTTGATAATGAATGACAATTCCTATGAAGAAACAATGACAACAAGTTATATAGGAAGGTTTGTTCCATGGGCGATGCAAGAAGGATATTGAATGGATTCGGAATGAATGCCATATACATGTAGTTGTGCATCAAGATTAATCATGGAGCAAAGATTAAGGTTGACCAAGATGAAGATCGAAGATTGAATTCAAAGATGGTCAACACACAAGCGCAAATCATGTGCCATGTGAGATCTTGTGGTGTGGTAAGAATTTGTCAATTGCGCTTTGTGTACTAACCCATACTATGTGTTGCCTATGTTTTTGAGAGGAGATTCTCATGGGCTCGCATCGAGAGAGAGATTTCAAGTGTCTATGAGAGGATGACATCAAGTGTTGATGATCATGGTTGACAAGGGCAAGTTCAAGATAACTATCCCGAAGGATTACATGCTTGAAGCTTGTGGATGATCACATGATGGACACATGAAGATAAATACAAAGCAAAGCTTCCCGCATTGTGTATGGGGGAGCTACTTGAAGACTTCACCAATGTCTTGCCATTCAACTTGATCCAAGAAGAAACTTCAACTTCAAGCTCAAGTGAAAGGCTCGAGTCAAAGGTATTAGTTCCTTCGACGTTAGTGTTGTGGAGTGATGAACACCGAAGGAACACATACACTCAAGAATGGATTCTTGATAGCTATGTAGTGTAGACCTTTTATGATTCTTAAGTTATAGGGATCCCGCACTATTAAGAGGGGATCAAAGGGGTTCGTGATAGATTTGCTCAAGTCAACATCTTCTCTACACAATTCCACTCATATCCTATATACCAAAGAAAATCCAAAGCCGAATAGGTTACCCATGATAAAACCTTTGCATATTTTGCATCCTCCATTTTGGTTCATCTTGGGTGGTTCTCTATGTGAGGACCTGGGTTTTTTTCATAGCTTCAAAACGAGCCCAAGATCATCAAAATCGGAGTCCGGATGTAAAAGTTGTGCCTGTTTCAGTTTCTAGGCTGCAGCAGTTTGGTTTGGCCGGATCATCCGGGTCCTCTCCCATATCATCCGGGCTTTCCCCGGATCATCCGGGTTCCTGCCCGGATCATCCGGGTTATTCGTAAAATTCATCATAGTAGCTTATTCCGCTAGCCGGATCATTCGGCTACCCACCCGGATCATCCAGGAATTGCCCGGATCATCCGGCTATGTCCCCGGACATCCAGGTATCTATTTCGCCACATTGTTTATTGACCTTCCCGGATCATCCGCGCATTGCCCGGATCATCCGGGTATGCGTCCAGATCATCCGGGTAGGTCAACAACTGCGGGAAACGGCTCTATTTTCTTTGGGGGTATAAATATCCCTCTCCCACTCCGGGGGAGGGTTGACCACTTCATCCCAAATCGCCCCAAGAACACAAGTGGCTCCCTCTCACTTCTCCTACACAAAATTCTAGATCCCGGAGAGATTTGTGAGAGTTCTTGGGAGTTTTTCCAATCAAGTGATAGATCCACTCCCTCTCCTTCTCTTGACCAAAGGAATTCGTGATTTGAGCAAGACTTGAGCATTTCCCCCTTGATCTTGTTACTCTTGGAGGTTGGAGACTCCTAGGCGGTAGGAGTGCTCCGGAGGAATCAACTTGTGATTTGTCCCCCGGAAAGTTTGTGAAGGTTTGGAGGCAGCCTCAAGGTCTACCACTAGTGCTTGAGAATCGCCTTCGTGGTGATATCTCAAGGAGAATAGGGTGAGCCTTCGTGGCGTTGGTGTGCCTTCGTGGTAACATCCACCTCTCTAACGGTGACTAGCTTCCCTCCAAGGAAGTGAACATCGGGATACATCCTCGTCTTCGTGACTTTGGTTATCCCTAACCCTAACTCCTTACTTGTGGTTTACCTTGGTCACTTGACCGTGCATTCACTATTCTTGTTGTCCTCATAATATTGTGTTGGTTACCATATCATAGAGATTATTTAGGCCAACACTTTATAGTCCGTAATTCATACTTCCTACTATTGTTCTATCTTGTGTTTAGTCTGAATTGCTAGCCTGTAACATATTTTGTGTAAGCTTGTAGTGCTTACTTGAGTTTGCTTGTATCATTCAATTCCATATATTGTGATACAATTTGTGTAAGCTTGTATTGCCTACTTGTGGGTGTGTGTATTATTCATTTCCATATCTCGTGATATACATTGAGTAAGTTTGTGTAACTTACTTGTGCTTACTCATATCCTCGTTGTTCTCGTCTTGTTTATGCTAAGTTGTTGGTGCACTTAGTGAGCCTAGTATATTTAGGATTTGTGCTTGAAAAGTATCCGCTTAGTTTATTTCTGCATTAGGATATAGCCAAATTCGTAAAAGATTTTAAAACGCCTATTCACCCCCCCCCTCTAGGCGACATCGTGGTCCTTTCACCACCACCTTGATCTGCCCTGGATCCGGTCCTCTCCACCGGCCGCTGCCAGATCTGGCTTGCCACTGTCTATCCGCACCTTTGGTGACCCCTATCACCGCTGGATCGAACCATTCCCGCCATGCATGGACAACACACATGGGATCAAGAATTTTTTTTTGTTTTTGAAATTAATAGTAGTAGCGTGGGTCACAGACACGTGCTACAGATAATTAGTAGTAGCGTGAGTGGCACCCACGTTACTACTAACATATGTAGTAGTAGTGCGGGTGGCACCTGCGGTACTACAACCTGTTGGCTATAACGAGCTAGTTGTACCACGCGTACCCACGCTACTGGTAGACTTTTCCCTAGTAGTGGTTGTGTGAGTGGGTGCTCATTGCTCTCATATGTTCACAATCCTCTGGTGGGATGCGAGTGGAAAACCCTTATATACTAGTCTCTTCCCACCACCACTAGGAATGTAGGATTAAACTTTGCATATGCAAACAATTCAAAAATGGGCCTTTGAGATTTATCCAAGAATATCTTTTTATATGGGCTAAAATCCCTTATATTCCAACAGATATGCAAATGTCATACTAAATGGTTGGCATAGATACAGGACTATCGGATCACATAGTAAGTAGAAGAAATGTGCCTAACTTGGAAAGAACGAGGCTTTTCTCCCGGATGTCAAGAATATTGGGGCGAAACATGTCTACTCTACTAATTATGCTGACATTGTCGACATCGATTTCGAATCAGTTGTAAAGGTTGGGCTTGTAAATTTCTTTGAAATTTGGGAAAAATGAATGATTTAAAAGAACGTCTAATCGCCTCGCGATATCTATAAGAATGTGGTGCTTTCCCCCTCGTGACCTTATGGTAGGGAGATTGATATCAATATTGGGATTTACAAAATGCCTTTTGAAGAGAAAATCTATTGGTTACAGAAGATCACGTGAGAGGTGGCTTCTCAAAGGTGCTCAGAACACCTCTTTCTTCCAGGGAGACGCTAATCGTAGAATAAGGAAAAATTTATAATAATTTCGCTTAAATGATGGCGATGATGTTACTATGTGACTGAAAATTATTGAAAATATGCTAGTGATAAAAATATATTCCGCCCTGCTCCTGCAGCATCTTCCATATCTCTTTCGTGATCATGCCGAGCAACTGTCCCGTGACAGTGATTCACTCTTGGCCAGAGCTATTTCTGTTGATGAAGTTAAAACTACCTTAGTTTACGTGAACTCTAACATAGCCCCTGGTCCCGAGAATTTTCCAACAATGTTGGGATATAGTTCGACATGATAGCATGTTTATTGTTGATTGCTTTCATGTTGCTTCCCTTGATGCCTACAGACTCAATTATTGAGTCATTACATTTCTTCCTTAATTTTATGGGCTAATAAAATTGAACAACTCAAACCTATTTGCCTTCTTATATGTATTTATAAATGGATCATCAAAATCATGACTTTGAGGATGGAACCTTTTGTTGAAAAGCAAATTATTGTTAATGACGATGTCATTATAAATTTGAAAAAATTATAGAACAAATTATCTCCTCACATGAAATTCTTCATCATTCTCATGTTAAAAAATTAGGAACTATTTTGATTTATACTTTGGAACGACTAATGTTGAAGTGCTTTGGGACGTTTTTGATTGATTGTCATTCCTTTGGATGCTTTGATGAAAAATGATGCGGATGGTAAAACAAATATTTGGCAGGGTAACCCCTTGTCTGCGTGTTCAATAAAAAATTGAGTTCATTATCTAACCCCTTGGCTACTTATCATAACAGCAATGGAGTTGATATACTTCATTGTGTTCCTATTAAAGTGTTGTGCATCAACCTTAATCCAGCAAAAGCATTTATGACCCTAAAAGAAGGGAAGCATGCAGATTATCGGAATTAACAGACTCTTATTTCGAGGTTTTTCAGAGCTCAACAAAAAGTTGTACAAATAGCCAGTCCGTGAGTGTACAGCCTGCATGCAGCCCCTGAGTGAGCTTTTAGCCGGCGTTTTACTCCCTACACCAATCATGTGTATTTTCTGATGGGGAACGTAGTAATTTCAAAAATTTCCTACGCACACGCAAGATCATGGTGATGCATAGCAACGAGAGGGGAGAGTGTTGTCTACGTACCCTCGTAGACCGAAGCGGAAGCGATCACAACGTAGAGGAAGTAGTTGTACGTTCTCCACGCGATCCGACCGATCCCGGCGCCGTTACTCCGGCGCCTTCGAGTTCTTGACACACGTACAGCTCGATGACGCTCCTCGGGCTCCAATCCAAAGAGAGCTCGGGAGGAGAGTTCCGTCGACGACGGCGTGGTGGCGATCTTGATGTTCTACGGCGCAGGCTTCGCCTAAGCTTTGCGACGATATGACCGAGGTGGAATATGGTGGAGGGGGGCACCGCACACGGCTAAGGATCGATTCGTAGATCAACTTGTGTGTTCTAGGGTGCCCCCCTGCCACCGTATATAAAGGAGCAAGGGGGGGTGCGGCCGGCCCTTGGTGGAGGCTCGCCGGAGGAGTCCTACTCCCACCGGGAGTAGGACTCCCCCCCTTTCCTAGTTGGAGTAGGATTGGGGGAGGGGAAGAGGGAAGGGGGCGCCGCCTCTCCTTGTCCTATTCGGACTGGGGGGGGAGGGGGCGCGTGGCCTGCCCTGGCCGGCCCTTCCTCTTCTCCTCATGGCCCACTAAGGCCCAATAGCCCCGGGAGGTTCCGTAACCCCGGTATTCCTAAAAATCCTGATTTCACCCGAACCATTCGAACTCAAATATAGGCTTCCAATATATCAATCTCTATGTCTCGATCATTTCGAGACTCCTCGTCATGTCCGTGATCACATCCGGACTCGAACTTCTTCGGTACATCAAAATACACAAACTCATAATATAACCGCCATCGAAAGCTTAAGCGTGCGGACCCTACGGTTCGAGAACAATGTAGACATGACCGAGACACGTCTCCGGTCATTAACCAATAGCGGGACCTGGATGCCCATATTGGCTCCTACATATTCTACGAAGATCTTTATCGGTCGAGACCGCATAACAACATACGTTGTTCCTTTGTCATCGGTATGTTACTTGCACGAGATTCGATCGTCGGTATCCAATACCTAGTTCAATCTCGTTACGGCAAGTCTCTTTACTCGCTCGTAATACATCATCTCACAGCTAACTCATTAGTTGTAATGCTTGCAAGGCTTCAGTGATGTGTATTACCGAGAGGGCCCAGAGATACCTCTCCGACAATCGGAGTGACAAAACCTAATCTCAAATACGCCAACCCAACATCGCCTTTGGAGACACCTGTAGTACTCCTTTATAATCACCCAGTTATGTTGTGACGTTTGGTAGCACCCAAAGTGTTCCTCCGGTAAACGGGAGTTGCATAATCTCATAGTTACAGGAACATGTATAAGTCATGGATAAAAGCAGTAGCAACATACTAAACGATCGGGTGCTAAGCTAATGGAATGGGTCATGTCAATCAGATCATTCAACTAATGATGTGACCTTGTTAATCAAATAACAACTCCTTGTTCATGGTTAGGAAACATAACCATCTTTGATTAACAAGCTAGTCAAGTAGAGGCATACTAGTGACACTCTGTTTGTCTATATATTCACACATGTATTATGTTTCCTGTTAATACAATTCTAGCATGAATAATAAACATTTATCATGATATAAGGAAATAAATAATAACTTTATTATTGCCTCTAGGTCATATTTCCTTCAGTCTCCCACTTGCACTAGAGTCAATAATCTAGATCACATCACCATGTGATTAACATCGATAGTTCACATCATCATGTGATTAACACCCATAGTTCACATCGCCATGTGACCAACTCCCAAAAGGGTTTACTAGATTTAGTAATCTAGTTCACATCGCTATGTGATTAACACCCAAAAGGGTTTACTAGATTCAGTAATCTAGTTCACATCGCTATGTGATTAACACCCAAAGAGTACTAAGGTGTGATCATGTTTTGCTTGTGAGAGAATCTTAGTCAACGGGTCTTTCACATTCAGATCCGTTATGCATTTTGCAATTTTCTATGTCTACAATGCTTTGCACGAAGCTACTCTAGCTAATTGCTCCCACTTTCAATATGTATCTAGATCGAGACTTAGAGTCATCCAGATCGGTGTCAAAACTTGCATCGACGTAACCCTTTACGACGAACCTTTTTTCACTTCCATAATCGAGAAACATATCCTTATTCCACTAAGGATAATTTTGACCACTGTCCAGTGATCTACTCCTAGATCACTATTGTACTCCCTTGCCAAACTCAAAGGCCGGGTATACAATAGATCTGGTACACAGATGGCATACTTTATAGAACCTATGGCCAAGGCATAGGGAATGACTTTCATTCTCTTTCTATCTTCTGCCGTGGTCGGGTTTTGAGTCTTACTCAATTTCACACCTTGTAACATAGGCAAGAACTCTTTCTTTGACTGTTCCATTTTGAACTACTTCAAAATCTTGTCAAGGTATGTACTCATTGAAAAACTTATCAAGCATCTTGATCTATCTCTATAGATCTTGATGCTCAATATGTCGACAGCTTCACCGAGGTCTTTCTTTGAAAAACTTCTTTCAAACACTCCTTTATGCTTTGCGAATAATTCTACATTATTTCCGATCTACAATATGTCATTCACATATACTTATCGAAATGTCAGAGTGCTCCCACTCACTTTCTAGTAAATACAGGCTTCACCATAAGTCTGTATAAAACTATATGCTTTGATCAACTCATCAAAGCGTATATTCCAACTCCGAGATGCTTGCACCAGTCCATAGATGGATCGCTGGAGCTTGCACACTTTGTTAGCTCCTTTGGATCGAAAAAACCTTCTCGTTGCATCATATACAACTCTTCCTCCGAAAACCATTCAGAATGCAGTTTTACATCCATTTGCCAAATTTCATAAATTTTGGCAATTGCTAACATGATTCGGACAGACTTAAGCATCGCTACAGTTGAGAAAATCTCATTGTAGTCAACATCTTGAACTTTATCGAAAACCTTTTTGCAACAAGTCGAGCTTTGTAGATAGTAACACTACTATCAACGTCCGTCTTCCTCTTGAAGATCCATTTATTTTCTATGGTTTGCCGATCATCGGGCAAATCCATCAAAGTCCATACTTTGTTGTCATACATGGATCATATCTCAGATTTCATGGCCTCAAACCATTTTGCGGAATCTGGGCTCATCATCGCTTCCTCATAGTTCGTAGGTTTGTCATGGTCAAGTAACACGACCTCCAGAACAGGATTACCGTACCACTCTGGTGCGGATCTCACTCTGTTTTACCTACGAGGTTCGGTAGTAACTTGATCTGAAGTTTTATGATCATCATCATTAACTTCCTCACTAATTGGTGTAGGTGTCACAGGAACCAATTTCTGTGATGAACTACTTTCCAATAAGGGAGCTAGTACTGTTACCTCATCAAGTTCTACTTTCCTCCCACTCACTTCTTTCGAGAGAAACTCCTTCTCTAGAAAGGATCCATTCTTAGCAACGAATGTCTTGCCTTCGGATCTGTGATAGAAGGTGTACCCAACTGTCTCCTTTGGGTATCCTATGAAGACACATTTCTCCGATTTGGGTTTGAGCTTATCAGGATGAAAATTTTTCACATAAGCATCGCAGCCCCAAACTTTAAGAAACGACAACTTTGGTTTCTTGCTAAACCACAGTTCATATAGTGTCGTCTCAACGGATTTAGATGGTGCCCTATTTAACGTGAATGCAGTTGTCTCTAATGCATGATCCCAAAACGACATTGGTAAATCGGTAAGAAACATCATAGATTGTACTATATCCAATAAAGTACGGTTATGACGTTCGGACACACCATTATGATCTGGTGTTCCAGGTGGCATGAATTTGTGAAACTATTCCACATTGTTTTAATTGAAGACCAAACTCGTAACTCAAATATTTGTCTCCGCTGATCAGATCATAGAAACCTTATTTTCTTGTCACGATGATTTTCCACTTCACTCTGAAATTCTTTGAACCTTTCAACTATTTCAGACTTATGTTTCATCAAGTAGATATACCCATATCTGCTCAAATCATCTGTGAAGGTCAGAAAATAACGATAACCGCCGCGAGCCTTAACACTCATTGGATCACATACATCAGTTTGTATTATTTCCAATAAGTCAGTTGCTCGCTCCACTGTTCCGGAGAACGGAGTCTTAGTCATCTTGCCCATGAGGCAAGGTTCGCAAGCATCAAGTGATTCCAAAATCCCATCAGCATGGAGTTTCTTCATGTGCTTTACACCAATATGACCTAAACGGCAGTGCCACAAATAAGTTGCACTATCATTATTAACTTTGCATCTTTTGGTTTCAATATTATGAATATGTGTATCACTACGATCGAGATCCAATGAACCATTTTCATTGGGTGTGTAACCATATAAGGTTTTATTCATGTAAATGAATAACAGTTTATTCTCTTACTTAAATGAATAAGCGTATTGCAAAAAACACGATCAGATCATATTCATGCTCAGCGCAAACACCAAATAACATTTATTTAGGTTCAACACTAATCCCGAAAGTATAGGGGTGTGCGATGATGATCATATCAATCTTGAAACTACTTTCAACACACATCGTCACTTCACCCTTAACTAGTTTCATTTATTCTGCAACTCCGTTTGAAGTTATCTCTTAGCAACTGAACCAGTACCAAATACCGAGGGGTTGCTATAAACACTAGTAAAGTACACAGCAATAACATGTATATCAAATATACCTTTGTTCACTTTGCCATCCTTCTTATCCGCCAAATACTTGGGGTAGTTCTGCTTCCAGTGACCAGTCCCTTTGCAGTAGAAGCACTTAGTCTCAGGCTAAGGTCCAAACTTGGGCTTCTTCACTTGAGCAGCAACTTGCTTGCCGTTCTTCTTGAAGTTCCCTTCTATCCCTTTGCTCTTTTCTTGAAACTAGTGGTCTTGTTAACCATCAACACTTGATGTTCTTTCTTGATTTCTACCTTCAACGATTTCATCATTATGAAAAACTCGGGAATCATTTTTCATCATCCCTTGCATACTATAGTTCATCACGAAGTTCTACTAACTTGGTGATGGTGACTAGAGAATTCATCAATCACTATCTTATCTGGAAGATTAACTCCCACTTGATTCTAGCGATTGAAGTACCCAGACAATCTGAGCACATGCTCACTAGTTGAGCGATTCTCCTCCATCTTTTAGCTATAGAACTTGTTGAAGACTTCATATCTCTCAACTCGGGTATTTGCTTGAAATATTAACTTCAATTCCTGGAACATCTCATATGGTCCATGATGTTCAAAACATCTTTGAAGTCCCGATTCTAAGCCATAAAGCATGGTGCACAAAACTATCAAGTAGTCATCATATTTGAGCTAGCCAAACGTTCATAACGTCTGCATCTGCTCCTGCAATAGGTCTGTCACCTAGCGGTGCATTAAGGACATAATTCTTCTGTGCAGCAATGAGGATAAACCTCAGATCGCGGATCCAATCCACATCATTGCTACTAACATTTTCAACACAATTTTCTCTAGGAACATATCAAAATAAACATATGAAAGCAACAACGCAAGCTATTGATCTTACAACATAATTTGCAAAATACTACCAGGACTAAGTTCATGATAAATTTAAGTTCAATTAATCATATTACTTAAGAACTCCCACTTAGATAGACATCCCTCTAATCCTCTAAGTGATCACGTGATCCAAATTCAACTAAACCATAACCGATCATCACGTGAAATGGATTAGTTTTCAATGGTGAACATCTCATGTTGATCATATCTACTATATGATTCATGTCGTGGCCGATGGAGGGACGACACCTATGGGGCCGGGGCCCCTTCGTGTGTTCGGTACGGGGGCGGAGGACGCGCGGAGAGCAGATCGAGGCGATGCACGCGGGGGGATTTTTACCCAGCTTCGGGCCGCGATGGTCGCGTAAAACCCTACTGCTGCATTGTGTTGTATTTGATCTTGCTCAAGAATGCGAGCAAATGGTGGTGTGGTGTATGAAACCGGCCGAATCCCAGGCGCTAGAGTTGCCAAGGGTTCGAACCTTCACGCGAGAGTCGTGAATGATCCCTCGCGAGAGTAGCGAATAGTGGAACCCCCTCTACGTTGTGCATGGGCCTCCTTTTATAGGGCAAGGGGTCACCGACAGGTGTCAACGTAAGGTAGAGGGGTAAAAACGTAAAAGAGGTGGTAGTTGGAGCAGTCTTGACAACAGGCAAAACTCTGATTGCTTGAACAAGGATTCTACCTACTTTTGACAGAGGGGGACAAGAGCATTAAATGCCCGTCGCCGTCGCCCCAAAAGCTCCCGCCCTTGCGTCTCCGTTTGCCACGGCGATGAAGCCACCACCGTGGAGTGCCACCGCACCCTCCATGCAGCCCAGCCACCCGCCACGCGTCTCTGGGGAAAGCTGAGGGCGACGCGTGGGCAGATGATCTGGAATGAGGGCACGCGGCACAGCCCTCCCCGGCAAGTACCTTGCCGGGGTCTTGATCTTGCCGGGCTCGGGAGCTTGTCGGGCTTGTAGTCTTGTCGCTCCCCGGGCCCTCGCCAGGACGCGTACAGCGTCAAGGCGCGTCCTCTGTGATATAGCCTTCTAGTCTCCCCGGCGAGCTCCTCTCGCCGGGACCTTGCATGGGTGATATAATCTTGAGCCTGGAACGGCCCTCTCGGCAAGCTCCTCTTGCCGGGGTCTTGAGCTTCTGTCTTGTACACTTTGTTCTTGAATGGCTTGGTATGGAGTGGGAATGGTCTCCGGCAAGCGTATGGTGGATCCATCTGCGGGGAGCTGCGGCTGCCCGTGCACAAGTTGGGGTACTGAGGTACCCCCTACCTTAGTACACCGACAGGAGCCCCCGGGCCTGGGCCATACACGGTGCCGAACGTTGTTGGGCCAGGCCCAAGACAGTGCATGGGCATGCGAAGCCCATGGTGCGTCGAATCTGCTCCCGCCTCTGCCGCTTCCCCGTGCAACAGCACGCGTCGATTGCGGCGTCGTGGGATGGGACGTGCCCACGTCCTTTAATGGGAAGAGCGGGACGCCTCCCACTTCCCCATAAAAACAGAGGAAGCAGGCGCGGTTCCCCTCCATCGCTTTCATTGCTTCTTCTTCCTCCTCCAGAAACCCTCTTTGCGCTCCGCTTCCGCACCTCTTCCGCCGCCTCTTGCGCCCGAGGCGCCGTCGGATCCTTCGTCCCCCTTCCCTCGCCGCTTCCGCTATGGCCCCGAAAACCAGGAAGGGGAAGGAGAAAGCGGAGGGTACCAAGAAGGAGAAATCCGAGCAGGCGGAAGAGCTCGCCCAGATGCGGAGGGAGAACGTCGTCTTCCCGCCGCGGCTCGGCGTGGACGAACTCTGGGGCAAGTATTTCCTGTTCTGGGCCAAAAGGACCTCGGCGCATCCTCGGACCAGAGCCCACCCGGCCGATCTCATGGACAACTATCCCGGCGGGTACCATTTCTTCGCAGCTTTCTTTCACTGCGGTCTTTGTCCTCCTTTCTCTGAATTCTTCTGCGCCATTATGCACATATACGGCTTCCACCTTCTCGATTTCACCCCCAACGCCGTCCTCACAATGGCGGTTTTCGCACATATGTGCGAAAACTTCATAGGGATTTACCCAAATGTAGCTCTGTTCAGGCACTTCTTTACTCCTAGAACAGAGCCCGGCTCCCCTCTTTCCGGAGGGATTTCTTGGGTTTTCCGTCTGAACTTGAAGAGGTCGTACTTGCCGGGGGAGCTCCGCGTCAAGTGGGAAGAGTGGCGCGCAGATTGGTGCTGGATCGTCGAAGACGAGCCGCAGCCCTTCACCGTCCCGCGCACAACGCCCGTTGCGCGCGGCCGAGACTGGAGCGATTTGGATTCGGATGACATCAAGCTCGACGTCGCCCTTATCCGGATTCTTCGTCTTCGAGAAGCGGGGCTGTCCATTGCAGCGGTGGGCGCAGACTTCCTCCGCCGCCGCATTGCCCCTCTCCAAGACAGGAAAAGGCCGGCCTGGGAGTATGGCGGCGCAGGGGATATAATGCGGCTGCGCACCGGGCTGAACTCCAACTTCACGACGCTGGAGCTGAGGGGGATGGTCCGGGAGCTCTTCAGGTATGACCCGGCCCATCCAGAGTGGTTCAGGCTTCCCCGGGGAGTGGTGCCCCTTTGCAACAGCGCGGCTCGGGATCGCCTCGTCGCCATGATGCCCGCGTGTGACTCGCACAGCGTGGAGCGCTCATGGATTCCGCCCGAGCCATCAGACATCCTCAACTTCTTCGACACCCTGGAGGAGGTGGCGAAGAACAAGGACGAGATTCGGGGATTGACACGGGACACCACGGACGAGGAGCTCGCGTACATAGCTTCTCGGGCCGAAGAGGCCGCTGCAGCCGCAGCGGCAGGAAAGTTCAGTTGTACGCCCGAGGAGGCAGAGGCCGCGGAGGCGTCCTACCAAACGGAGGCGGCGGAGATCTGCAGATTGCTGAAACTTCCTCCCGGCGCGCTTGCCGGGGTTCCCTCTGAGGCACTCCGGGATCCCAGGAATCGTGGCCGAGGCCGCGGCGAGTGGTGGTGCTGCCGGAGGGAGCCGAGGCGTCGGAGGGAGCGGGGACGCCAAGGGAAAAAGGGTCGCAGCGCAGGGCGCCGGGCCCGGCGAGCCAGTCGACGATGAGGAGGGGGAGAACGTCGTGGTCGCCGATGATGCCGGCGGGTCCACGGACCTTTATGACGACGACGTCTCCTCGTCATCGGAAACCTCCCCACCCCGGGCGAGCCCCAAGCGTTCTCCACTGAAGCGCCTCCGCAAGGCTGCGGCGGAGGCGAGTATGCAGGCCCCCCGGCAACTACCAGCTCACCGCTGGCAGCGAGGCTTCCTGGGAGTCGAGCCAGCAGCGGGCGGGCGGCCGGCGCCAGACGTGGCGGAAGCGACCAGCTGGCAGGCCACAGCAAAGCGCCCGCAGGTCGGCGTCGAGCGGCCAGGGGCCTTCCCGGAGCGGGGCGGCGGCCCCGCCCGCTTCTCGGGTCTCGGCCGCCACGGGGGCCGGGTTTTCGCAGCCCCTAGGCCCGAGGACCGCCAAGCGCCCGAGAGGGCCTTCGCCTCCTGCCCCTCGCGCCGACGCAACTCATGTGCAGTACGACTTCTCCGCCTTGAGCGAAGACGACGAGGAAGAACGGGAGTAAGTACCCGAAATCTTCATCTTCTTAAATTTTGCCTTGATTATTGTTGAGGCTGATCTTGCTTCTGTGCTGATCTCAGGACCTTGACTGAGCGGGCGGCGAAGAAAGCCAAGGTGCCCGTGGTCGAGGTTGCAGACGACTCGCCCGGCGAGGCAACCGGAGATGCGCCGGATCCAAGCTTGCCGGACCCGCGCGATGCCCCGAGGAGCAGCCCCCAGCGCAGCCCCCAGCGTAAGTCTGGGTCCCGCGTCTTCGCTTGCCGGGCGTGTCTGGAGATTTCATCTTGTTCCAATATCTTGACGTGCTTGTCTTGATTTGTGCAGAGACGGATCCGCAGCGGCAGGAGCATCTGGAAGTCGCCCTTGAGGAGCCGGCGGTCCCTCCATCCCCGCCAAGGTTGGACTCTCCGGCAAGGGAGAGCGTCCCGCCAAGGGCGGGTACTCCGCCAAGGGTGAGTACCCCGCCAAGGGGGAACAGCCCGGCGAAGGCGGCTACTCCGGCAAGGGACGGTTCCCCGGCAAGGGAGTCCGCTGCTGAAGACGTTCACCAAGGTAAGTTCTGCGACTTCGCCTTCTCGGTGTCACCTCTTTTTGGATATTTGCTTGAACTGCTTTTGCTTTTTCTTCTTCTTCTAGATCCTCCTCCTCCCCCCGAGCAGATGGAGACGGAGTTCGTCATTGAGGAGGAGGAGGACGGGCAGGGCGGCGGCGACGACGCCCCTGTTGCCGAGGACGCGGCGGGAGCCGCCGAGCCACACGCGCCGGAGGCTGCTTCGGCTGCAGGCGCAGCGGCCGGAGAGGGGAACAGCGACCGCGCCACTGGCCCTGAGGTTGCGGGAGCGTCAAGTGCTGCGCCGGTCACCGACCCCTCCGCCGGAGAAGGACGGTCCGGCTACTACTTGGAGGCCCCCAACGGCGTCTTCATCCAGATGCCGTGGGGTTCCTCGTCGCGAGCTCCTGCGGAGGGCGAGGCCTTCGATGGGGAGATCCTCGCCTCCGCGGGTTTGAAGGTTGTCGAGGAGCCCGGCGGGAGCGACGGGCCTGATGAGGAGAAGCTGCTTCACCAGCTCCTGGCCCTTTATCGGGCCAGGCTGGCGAAGCTTGCTTCCCGGGAAGCCCTTGCCGCCAAGGCCGCCGAGGAGATGGAGAAGCGCGCGGCGGAGCTCAGCGCCGCCAATCAGGCTGCTCTCCGCGCGGTGGCGGAGAGGCGCGAGCAGCTCGCCGGGCAGTACGAACAGTGGCTGCTGGAGAAGGCCGAGGCCGAAGAGCAGCAATGGCTCGTTGGAGTGGAGCTGTCCCGGCAAGAAGGGGAGCTCATTCAGCGGAAGGTCGTCCTTGATGCCCATGAGGAAGACCTTGCCGCTCGGGAGCAGGCCCTTGGCGGGGAATTGAAGAAGGCGAAAGACGCCGCGGCGGCCGCGGAGGCCGCCAAGGAAGGTCTTGCCGCCAAGGCCGTGCAACTGGAGGAGCTGCTGAAGGTGGACTCGGAGAAGATCGCCGCGCTCACCACGGAGCGCGAGAAGTTCACCCACACCAACTCAGAGCTCCAGGCGCGTCTTTCTGAGAAAGGCGACGAGCTGAAGGCTGCCAAGAACTCCGTCGAGGATCTTGAGCAGAAAATTTCTGCGTTGAAGGACTCGCTCGACGCTGCCCGGGACCGGGAAACCAAGCTGAAGGAGGAGCTCCGCGAGGAGCGGTCCTTAGTGGCCGGCGCCAACAAAGCAGCCGAGGATTTTCGTCGTATTGTCGAGATATGGACCGAGGATTTGGTGTCCTCTGCGTCCGCTATCGACCAGGAGCTGCTGGCGCTGAAGCTGGAGCATCTCATCTACTCCCCGGATCCAAACCTCGCTCACAGCGCCAAGCTCAGCCTCTTCTTCAGAGGGGTCGCGCCGGCTCTCGCAAATCTGCGGAAGAAGATTCCCGCGCAGCTCGCCGAGGAGGCACGCCAGCCGTGTCTTGGAACCATGGAGCGCTGTCTTGACGAAGATCGATACCGCAACCCCGGTATAAACCTCTCCAACGCCCTTCGCAGCTTGCCGGCCGACGCGACATGGAGGCCTCGAAGGAGCAGGTCGCCCACATCATCGCCAAAGTGAACAAGATCCCCAGGATGGAGGGCGACCGCGTAGACTAGGCCTCTTTTATCTTTATTTCCTTTTGTTGCTGCACAGGTCGCTATGAACTTATTAGTCATCGCGACAAGTTATCCCTTGTATGATATTACCTTTATTTTGACCAACGGTCGTAGAATTAACTCCCTTGTTTTGATTCTCAATTCTGTATGCTTCAACCTTATGCTTCTAGGAAACTTGCCGGCAAAGGGGCGAGGTCTCACCGGCAAGCAACCTTGCCGCGGCCAGCCGCAACACACTTAACTTGCTGAGCAGACTCGAACACAAGATAAGGGCACGGCTATCCGTCGGTAGGTTCCTCCGAGCACAGGTTTTCCATACAAGGTGCGGTTGTTCAAGGAAGGCAACTTAAAATTTAAAATTTTGAGCTGCGCAAATCCCGACAACTTAGCTTTCGTGACCTGCGCGTTCTCCGGCAGGCTTCTCTTTCTTGAACAGCACTTGGAGTGCTTGGTTCATCCTTCATTTCCTCCCCCCCCCCCGGCAAACTTGTGCAGGAGGAACATTTCTTTTGCTTAAGAAACAAGGAGAAAAAGAAGGAAATACGCACGTAGCCTTTTGGCGTGCTATTGCTTGTCGGACATGCGTGTCATACGAAAGATGCCAAATAACTCATGCAAATAGCAAAAAAGAGCATGGGAAAAAGGCAAATAACGCAAAACACGGAAACTTTATTGCTGCACGGGGTCTGCGCCCGGCTTTGTACAAAGGGTTACATGCAACGGCGGCAAGGCTTTTGTACAAAAGGTGGTTGCCGGAGCGGATCACGGCAACCGCGCCTTATGGGTAAAACTTGCGAAGATGCTCTATGTTCCAGGAGTTACTCACTGGCAAGCCTTCTTCGGTCTCGAGCCGGACAGCGCCGGGCCTCGTGACTTGTCTCACCCGATAAGGGCCTTCCCACTTCGGTGTCAACTTGTTGGAATTCTTGGCGGACTGAACACGCCGAAGAACAAGGTCGCCTTCCTCGAGGCTCCTGGCTTTGACCTTGCGGCTATGGTAGCGGCGCAAGGCTTGCTGGTATCGAGCAGCTCGTACAGCAGCCTGGAGACGTCCCTCCTCAAGGAGAGTTGCGTCATCTTGTCGCAGTTGCTCTTGCTCAAGCTCATCATAAGCGAGCACTCGAGGAGATCCGTATACGAGTTCCGTGGGGAGAACTGCTTCTGCTCCATAGACTAGAGCAAAGGGTGTCTGCCCGGTGGCTCGATTTGGTGTCGTTCTGATTGACCAAAGAGCCGCCGGCAGCTCCTCTATCCAATTCCTTCCGCACTTGTGCAGCCTGTCGAAAGTTCTCATCTTGAGTCCGCGCAGCACTTCCGCATTGGCCCTTTCTGCTTGACCGTTGCTCCTTGGGTGAGCAACAGAAGCGAAACAGACCTTGGCGCCAAGGTCTTGGACATACTGCATGAAGGTGCGGCTGGTGAATTGTGTACCGTTGTCGGTGATAATCCGGTTAGGGATCCCGAAACGGCATACAATCGACCTGAAGAACTTGATCACGATTGTCTTGTCACCTTTCTCACTGGCTCCACTTCTGGCCACTTTGTGAACTTGTCGATCGCTACGTACAAGTACTCAAAGCCCCCGACAGCACGGGGGAAGGGGCCGAGGATATCGAGCCCCCAGACCGAGAAGGGCCAGGATAAAGGGATTGTTTGGAGAGCTTGAGCTGGCTGATGAATTTGCTTTGCATGGAACTGACACGCTTCACACTTGGTTACTAGTGCAGTTGCATCTTGGAGGGCTTCTTGCCAAAAGAACCCTTGCCGGAAAGCTTTTCCGGCAAGTGCCCTTGCGCCAATGTGGTGGCCGCAGATGCCTCCGTGAATCTCTGCCAACAGCCTTTGTCCATCTTCCCTAGAGATGCACTTCAATCTGACACCATTGAGCCTTCTTCTGTATAGCTCGTTGTCCACGAACTGGTACATACTTGACTGTCTGGTTATCTTTTCTATCTCTTCAGGGTTGTCGGGAAGTTCTCCAGTTTGCAGGAAACGGACGATCTGCTGCGCCCATGCCGGAGCTCGGGGCTCGGCAAGGACTAAAGGCATGAGGGCATGCGGGAACCTCGGCTTCTCGGCAAGAATCTACGGCTCCGCCGAGTTGAAGGTCCCGGCAAGCTTGCGGGGCAAGGCTTGTCGGGAACACTTGCTTCGATCGCACAGATCCGATGATCGGCGGGGGCAGATTGTTCCTCAGCGTTCTGGCCGTTGATCCTGGGGACCTTGGCGGCGGCCTCAGGGAGATCCGCCGGCAAGTAGTCGCCGGATATCAACTTTCTCTTCTTGGACTGCCCAATTGATGGCGCGACGGAGGGTTGAGTCAGCTTGAGCAAGAAGGTCCCTGGTTCCACAGGTAACTTCATTGAAGCACACTTTGAAAGGCCGTCTGCAATTTCATTCTGAGCTCTCGGAACGTGCTCCATCTGCAGACCTTCAAAGTGCTCCTCAAGCTTCCTCACTTCATCTACATAGGCTTCCATCAAAGGGCTCTGATAGTTCTTGTTAACTTGCCGGACCACCAACTGAGAATCTCCCCGCACAATCAACTTCTTGATCCCAAGTTCGGCCGCAATCCTGAGGCCGGCAAGCAAACCCTCATATTCAGCGGTGTTGTTTGTCGCTTGCTCTCTTGGGAAGTGCATCTGGATAACATACTTGAGGTGCTCTCCGGTGGGCGCGATGAGTACGACGCCGGCACCGGCGCCTTGCAGCGAGAAGGCACCATCGAAGTACATTACCCATTCACTCGTCGCTTCTTGTGTGGGTGTACTCGTTTCTTGAACTTCTTCATCAGGTGTTGGGGTCCACTCTGCTATAAATTCTGCCAAAGCCCGGCTCTGTATGGTTGAAGTACTTTCAAACTTGAGTCCGAAGCTCGACAACTCCAGTGCCCACTCAACGATCCTGCCTGTTGCTTCTGGGTTGTGCAATATCCTCTTCAGCGGGAAGCGAGTGACCACTGTTATCTCGTGTGCTTGGAAGTAATGGCGCAGCTTTCTTGAGGCCATGAGAAGGCCGAAAAGCAACTTTTGCACACCAGAGTATCTTGATCTAGCTCCCTGGAGAAGGGAGCTTACAAAATACACTGGACGCTGCACCATCTTTTTCCGCACCTCATCTTGCTCCTGCGCAGAGTTGTCCTTGCCGGGGCCAGAGCTTGTCGGAGCAGCCCCCTGCTTGTCGCCGGGCTGGCTTGCCGGTGGTGCAGCCTCCTCGTCGGACTCCCTCTCCGCTACTAGCGCAGCACTAACCACTTGGTTGGTTGCCGCTAGGTATAGCAGCAACTTCTCCTGTGGTTTAGGTGCGACAAGTATTGGGGTGGATGATAGGTATCGTTTCAAGTCTTGCAGCGCTGCCTCCGCCTCTGGAGTCCATTTCACGGGGCCTGCCTTCTTCAAGATTTTGAAGAAAGGTAGGGCGCGCTCTGCAGACTTTGAAATGAACCTACTGAGGGCAGCCACGCAACCCGCGAGTCTTCTGACATCCTTGACCCGCTTCGGGGCTTCAATCTGCTCAATAGCTTTAATCTTGTCGGGGTTGGCCTCGATCCCTCTCTGTGACACAAAGAACCCGAGAAGCTTGCCGGAGGGCACTCCGAAGACGCACTTCTCGGGGTTCAACTTAAGCTGTATCTTGCGCAGGTTCTGAAATGTCTCTTCCAAATCTTGGATCAGCGTGTCCCTGCTCTTGCTCTTCACCACGATATCATCCATGTAAGCCTCTACATTTCTGTGGATTTGTGGCTCAAAAGCAGTATACACTACCCTTGCAAATGTTGACCCTGCGTTCTTCAGTCCAAATGGTATGCGTATGAAGCAATAGGTGCCACATGGAGTGATAAATGCAGTCTTCTCTTCATCTCCTTCGGCCATGAAGATCTGGTGATAGCCCGAGTACGCGTCAAGAAAGCAGAGTAGCTCACATCCGGCAGTGGAATCGACGATCTGGTCGATGCGTGGCAGGGGGAACGGATCTTTGGGACATGCTTTATTCACATCAGTGAAGTCTATACACAGCCTCCATTTCCCGTTAGCCTTGCGCACGACGACTGGGTTTGCTAACCACGTCGGATGGATCACGCCTCTGACTAGGCCTGCTGCCTCTAGCTTCTTGATTTCCTCGCTGATGAATTCTTGGCGCTCCACGGCTTGCTTCCTTACTTTTTTGCTTGACGGGCGCGCGATGAGGGCAAACGGCAAGCTTGTGCTCAATTACTTCCACAGGAACACCGGGATGTCGATGGTTGCCATGCAAACACATCGACATTCGCCCGCAGAAAGCAACGAGCGCTTTCCTATTTGTCGTCAGCGTGGCACCGATGGTGAAGGTACCACCGCAGCCGCCCTCCTTGGCGGCACCTTCTTGGTCGCCGGTGAGCGCCATTCCCTTTTATCCTTGCGGTGGAGCTCGACGGGCGTCCTCGGCAGAGCGCAACGCCCGAAGGGTGCTGTTGCGGAGTGGGTCCCGGGCGCTTGCGGACTTGGTCTTCGCTTCTTCCCCACAGGAGCTTGGCGGCAAGTGCATCCTTGTCGGCGCTGCTGCTGCATCCCGGTAGATCTTGTCGGTGCAGATAAGCGCATCTTTCTTGTCGCCGTGGGCGGTGATGACGCTTATCGCCCCGGCATCTTGAGCACGCTAGGCATAATGGGAGGCTGCCATGAACTTGGCGAGGGCAGGGCGGCCGAGTATTCCGCCAGTATGGCAACGGAATATCGGCGACGCCGAAGGTGACGCGCCGTCGGTCCGGTTGAGCTCCCGCCAAAGGTCACCGCGCAGTGATCTTCCCTTGGGCCTGCTCCTTCCGGATTGATTCCTTGAAAGAACCGTTTCTTCGAGCTCGTTATCCGGGATTTGGAGTTTCTTGATCACAGCAGAGAGATCAAGTTCAGCCCGCCCCGCCACAACCAACACCTTGGTGACCTTGAGGTTGCGGATGGTGGGTGAGACCAGATCGCGCATACACCCGATCGCGTGGTGCGGTCGGGTGATCCTCAAGATCGAAAATGATGGGCGTCTTTGACCATTTGAGGAGCTCAGACGACTCTATGGGCGGCTCGCTGCATTCACCTCCACGTGCTCCACCGCTTTAGTTGGCGGTGGGAGGTGTGCAACGAGGCACCACCG
This sequence comes from Aegilops speltoides, assembly GCA_021437245.1. Lineage (NCBI taxonomy): Eukaryota > Viridiplantae > Streptophyta > Magnoliopsida > Poales > Poaceae > Aegilops > Aegilops speltoides. The sequence goes on from CM038147.1 coordinate 526,642,716, forward strand.
CCGACGCACAGACCTCCGTGGCCTTCGGAACTCCTGCTCACCGTCATCCTCATCCTCCACGCCCTCTTCGCCGCCTTCTTCATCCTTGTCGCGGCTCGAGAAGGTCGATCACCTTGTCGCCGCTTGGCCTTGCCGGGGTCCTCCCGACCAACGAACGGCCGCTTGCTCGGTTCTCCTCCGCCACCTTGGGCCCTCTCCTTGTCGCGCCTCAGATTAGCTTTACGCTGCCGACGAGATAATCGACGCGCTTGCGTTGTAGAGGTCGGGCCCTTGGTGCGGTGGATTTTGCAAGATTGCTTGCCGGGACGCCTCGCTTGTCGGTTGCCGCCACGAGGCAAGCTCCTTGCCGGAGCTGCCACCGTGTTTGCTTGGCGGGAGCTTCCTTGCCGGACTTTTCGACGGCAAGCACCTGTTCCTTGTTCTTCTTCGAAGACCTGCCGCCGCGCTTCTTTGCCGGGCGGCGCTGCCGGAGTCGCTTCCTCTGCGCCAAAGATCCTCCCCGGGAGCCTCCTCCTCTTCGCTGCGTGCGCATTTATCAGCCAGGCATAAAGCTCACGACATCCCGGATCTTGGTCATCGCCATCTCTTCACGCATGCGCGGTTACGCACGTTTCGTGGAACGCGCCGATAACCGCGCAGGGTGGACGCCGAGGATGTTGTGTTGCACACGGTGAAGCGTTGGATGCACTTGCGCAGGATTCTCCTTCCTTCGGGCCAAAATGTGGAGATCACTTTCTTGGCGGGGGGTTTGGGCCGCCAGTGAAGGCACCAACAAACCGATGACAAAGATCCGCCAAGAGGAAATGGAGCTCTCGCAAGTGCATAAGCCAAGAACGAACGCTCGCCTAAGCACGAGCGGGAAGTAGTTCGCGAGAATCTTCTCGCCGCGCCCCGCAGCCTCGCACCGCGATGGTGTAGATAATCGAAAACCCGAGGGTGCGTCTTGCCGCCGTATTCTCGACGCCGGGCTTGAAGTTCTTCATGCTGGGCCATCGACGCGCCGAGCTCACGGGTGAACGCAGGGCAGCTCGCAGACGCAAGTCGCTCGCTCGCGGGCGTCGCGACGCCGACAGTGCTCCCAGCTCTCCGATTGCCGCCGAAGTCTCGGGGCGCTCGATCGTGGTTCGAGCGTCTTCCTGTCGCCGCTCGTCGAGGACCTGGCGCTGATCCCGACGAGCCCGCGGGTCCGACGATGCCGTGGAGCCGTTGTCGGCATTGTTCCGGCGGGGCGGCGTTTTTCGCTTCCGCGGCGGGGAGTGCACGGTGGTTGCACCCCCGGCGGTCTGGTTGCCGTTGGCCTTCGTCTTCTCAGCTTGTCGCGGCCGTGAGGCCGCAGGTTGTTGCTGACGGTCGTTGTTGGCGAAGGCAACCAGGCTCTGGATGGTAGCCCTCCAGTCCTCGGCCTTGTCCGCCGCTGGAGGAAAGTCGAGGAGCATTTGCGCTCTCGTGAGCGCTTCTGCAGGAGTGGAGGGAAGCGGGAGCGAACGGTGCGGGGAACGGGACGCGCTCGGACTCCTAACAGTGTTTGAGGGAGCAGGGTCCTCCCCTGGCGCCTTCGCTTTGCCCGTGTCCGGACGGGGGTCCGGAGCGTCCCGCGAGCCTCCGGCGCGTCCCTGCTCCAGCAGGCGGATACCACCTCCCGTGGTATGGCGCTGCTGGGTCGCCGTGCGCTGAGATGGGCGTGGGTCTACGGAGGCCGAGGCGCGGTCCTCCGTCCTGTCCCTGGATCTGGTGGCACCGCGAGCGCCCTCATCGGTGTCCACCCTTCCGCCGGCGTCTCCTCCGCCCGCCGTTGGTTCCGGCGGTGGCGGTTGAGACGCGGACGGGCCCGCAACCTTTGAGGCCCTCGTCTTCGGGGCCATGACGCAGTTGTCGACGAAGTTGTCGATGAAACTGGAGAGGTTGATGAAGAGCGCGGCCGCGTGAACGCCGGATCAGGTCCGCACAACCTCGACGCCCCCTACCTGGCGCGCCAGAGATGTCGTGGCCGATGGAGGGACGACACCTATGGGGCCGGGGCCCCTTCGTGTGTTCGGTACGGGGGCGGAGGACGCGCGGAGAGCAGATCGAGGCGATGCACGCTGGGATTTTACCCAGCCGGCCGCGATGGTCGCAGAAACCCTACTGCTGCATTGTGTTGTATTTGATCTTGCTCAAGAATGCGAGCAAATGGTGGTGTGGTGTATGAAACCGGCCGAATCCCAGGCGCTAGAGTTGCCAAGGGTTCGAACCTTCACGCGAGAGTCGTGAATGATCCCTCGCGAGAGTAGCGAATAGTGGAACCCCTCACGCTGTGCATGGGCCTCCTTTTATAGGGCAAGGGTCACCGACAGTGTCAACGTAAGGTAGAGGGTAAAACGTAAAAGAGGTGGTAGTTGGAACAGTCTTGGGAACAAAGGCAGCCACAAAGGTTGAACAAAGGATTCTACCTACTTTTGACAGAGGGGGACAAGAGCATTAAATGCCCGTCGCCGCCGCCCCAAAAAGCTCCCGCCCTTATGTCTCCGCTTGCCACGGCGATGAAGCCACCACCGTGGAGTGCCACCGCACCTCCATGCAGCCCAGCCACCCGCCACGCTGCCTCGGGGAAAGCCGAGGCGACGCGGGGCGATGATCTGGAATGAGGGCACGCGGCACAGCCTCCCGGCAAGTACCTTGCCGGGTCTTGATCTTGCGGGCTCGGAGCTTGTCGGGCTTGTAGTCTTGTCGCTCCCCGGGCCCTCGCCGGGACGCGTACAGCGTCAAGGCGCGTCCTCTGTGATATAGCCTTCTAGTCTCCCCGGCGAGCTCCTCTCGCCGGGACCTTGCATGGGTGATATAATCTTGAGCCTGGAACGGCCCTCCCGGCAAGCTCCTCTTGCCGGGGTCTTGAGCTTCGCCTTGTACACTTTGTTCTTGAATGGCTTGGTATGGAGTGGGAATGGTCTCCGCAAGCGTATGGTGGATCCATCTGCATGGGAGTTGCGGTGCCCGTGCACAAGTTGGGGTACTGAGGTACCCCCTACCTTAGTACACCGACAATTCACGCTCGACCTTTCGGTCTCCGTGTTCCGAGGCCATATCTGCATATGCTAGGCTCGTCAAGTATAACCTGAGTATTCTGCGTGTGCAAAACTGGCTTGCACTGCTGTAGATGGACGAGAGCTTATCACACCGATCATCACGCGGTGTCCGGGCACGACGAACTTTGGCAACGGTGCATACTCAGGAGAACACTTCTTGATAATTTTAGTGAGAGATCATCTTAAAATGCTACCGTCAATCAAAGCAAGATAAGATGCATAAAGGATAAACATCACATGCAATCAATATAAGTGATATGATATGGCCATCATCATCTTGTGCTAGTGATCTCCATCTCCAAGCACCATCATGATCACCATCGCCACCGGCGCGACACCTTGATCTCCATCGTAGCATCGCTGTCGCTTACGCCCATCTATTGCTTCTACGACTATCGCTACCGCTTAGTGATAAAGTAAAGCAATTACGAGCGCTTGCATTTCATACAATAAAGCGACAACCATATGGCTCCTGCCAGATTGCCGATAACTTCGTTACAAAACATGATCATCTCATACAATAAAATATAGCATCACGTATTGACCATATCACATCACAACATGCGCTGCAAAAACAAGTTAGACGTCCTCTACTTTGTTGTTGCAAATTTTACGTGGCTGCTACGGGCTTTGGCAAGAACCGTTTACCTACGCATCAAAACCACAACGATAGTTTGTCAAATAGACTCCATTTTAACCTTCACAAGGACCGGCGAGCCACACTCGGTTCAACTAAAGTGAGAGAGACAGACACCCGCCAGCCACCTTTAAGCACGAAAGTGCTCAGAACGGTGAAACCAGTCTCGCGTAAGCGTCACGCTGTAATGTCGGTCCGGCCGCTTCATCTCACAATACCGCTGAACCAAAGTATGACATGCCGGTAGGCAGATGACTTGTATCGTCCACAACTCACTTGTGTTCTACTCGTGCAAAACATGAAACCATAAAACCTAGGCTCGATGCCACCGATGGGGAACGAGTAATTTCAAAATTTCCTACGCACACGCAAGATCATGGTGATGCATAGCAACGAGAGGGGAGAGTGTTGTCTACGCACTCGTGAGACCGGGCGAAGCGATCACAACGTAGAGGAAGTAGTCGACGTTCTCCTCGCGATCCGACGATCCCAGCGCCAAGCATCCGGCGCCCCGAGTTCTTGACACACGTACAGCTCGATGACGCTCCTCGAGCCCAATCCAAGAGAGCTCGGGAGGAGAGTTCCACAAGACGACGGCGCAGTGACGATCTTGATGTTCTACTAAGCGCAGGCTTCGCCTAAGCTTTATGCACGATATGACCGAGGTGGAATATGGTGGAGGGGGCACCGACACGGCTAAGGATCGATCCGTAGATCAACTTATGTGTTCTAGGGTGCCCCCCGCCCCGTATATAAAGGAGCAAGGGTGCGGCCGGCCCTTGGTGGAGGCGGCTGGAGGAGTCCTACTCCCACCGGAGTAGGACTCCCCTTTCCTAGTTGGAGTAGGATTGGGGAGGAAGAGGAAGGGCGCGCCGCCTCTCCTTGTCCTATTCGGACTGGGGGGAGGCGCGCCCTGCCCTCGCCGCCCTTCCTCTTCTCCTCATGGCCCACTAAGGCCCAATAGCCCCGGGAGGGTTCCAGAATTTCTCTGTTCCAGAAAATCCGATTTCACCCGAACCATTCCAACTCCAAATATAGGCTTCCAATATATCAATCTTTATGTCTCGATCATTTCGAGACTCCTCGTCATGTCCGTGATCACATCCGGACTCAACTTCTTCGGTACATCAAAATACACAAACTCATAATATAACCGCCATCGAAACCTTGCTGCGTGCGGACCCTACGGTTCGAGAACACGTAGACATGACCGAGACACGCCTACGGTCAATAACCAATAGCGGGACCTGATGCCCATATTGGCTCCTTACATATTCTACGAAGATCTTTATCGGTCAGACCGCATAACAACATACGTTGTTCCCTTTGTCATCGGTATGTTACTTGCCTCGAGATTCGATCGCCGGTATCCAATACCTAGTTCAATCTCGCTACGGCAAGTCTCTTTACTCGCTCTGTAATACATCATCTCACAGCTAACTCATTAGTTCTAATGCTTGCAAGGCTTCGATGATGTGTATTACCGAGAGGGCCCAGATACCTCCGACAATCGGAGTGACAAAACCTAATCTCAAATACGCCATTTCCCAACATCTGCCTTTGGAGACACCAGAGTACTCCTTTATAATCACCCGCTTACGCTAGTGACGCTTGGTAGCACCAAAGTGTTCCTCCGTAAACGGAGTTGCATAATCTCATAGTTACAGAACATGTATAAGTCATGGATAAAAGCAGAGCAACATACTAAACGATCGGTGCTAAGCTAATGGAATGGGTCATGTCAATCGATCATTCAACTAATGATGTGACCTTGTTAATCAAATAACAACTCATGGTTAGGAAACATAACCATCTTTGATTAACAAGCTAGTCAAGTAGAGGCATACTAGTGACACTCTATTTGTCTATATATTCACACATGTATTATGTTTCCGGTTAATACAATTCTAGCATGAATAATAAACATTTATCATGATATAAGGAAATAAATAATAACTTTATTATTGCCTCTAGGGCATATTTCCTTCATTTTCGTGCCTTCCCTCATGGTGAATCCTTTGATGTTGTAGCAAAGTTAATAGCCAGTCTATTATACAAGCTAACTTTTTACAAAGACTTTAGATGACATGGCACAACTATATAGCCAGCAGCAGGCTCTTCTATTAGCCATGCTGACACTACTAGGAAAAGGCATGCTAGTGGCACACTGGTTTTGCCTTCTAATGGCGCACTGCCAGTGCGCCACTGGCATCACGCCATTAGAATTAAATTCTAATGGCGCACTGCTGGTGCGCCATTAGTATCTGGTGTTCTAATGGCGCACCTCAGTGCGCCATTAGTATAGCTCCTTGAGGCGCCATTAGAATGCCTACCAGGGCCATATGTACAATGTGCTATGGCATTCTAATGGCACATTACCAGTACATGCGCCATTAGTGTGATGATCACAAAGCGCCATTAGTGTCTTTTGGGTGCGCCATTAGTATGAATATTAGGTTTTTTGCTTTTCTGATTTTTGCACAGATTACAAAATATATTATTGCATAGAATATAGACAGCAGCACACAGCAACATCAAATTCATCAAATACAATAGAAGATTAGTCTCCTAATACAATTCATCATATTAGTCTCCTGATTCAAAAGACCGGACAAAGATAAAACATTACAAGTCTCAAGACCGCGAGTATCGAGTTTGCCTTCACATTACAAGTCGATATCGATCATCTAAACTACCATCACATAGAAGAGAGCTGTGGTCATCACGATGAGCATCATCGCGATCAAACTGGTCTTCATCCGGTTCCTCCAACGCCCTCCTCTCTCCCGCTAGATAGCGGGCGATCTAGATTCGCCTCCGCCCTAGTGGTGTACCTTTGTAACTATTACCGCTGAAACGGTGAACCTGTCTCAAACACTCCTCCCACCATCGAGACTCGAACCTTACCCTTGTACACGACATACGACGGCATCTCTATGCACAAGCCAAACAATGCATAATACATAAGCAATGTGTAAGTATGCAACAAAAGGATCGAAGAGAAAAGCAAGACATTAATAGCACGATTCATGGTCCTACTAATAAAATAGCATCGACACATCTAAGTTGAACAACCGCCCAAACCAAAGAGACATACGAATTCATTAAAAAGTTTAATTACATCATGAGCCAATCAATGTTTCGTAACTACACATCACTACTTTCGACTCGACTCATCGGACAGAGCGTGGATGAAGCCGCCGTCTGTCGCGTGGTCATGAAATCGCGGTCGTTGTCACCCCTGCATTTGTAGCATTCCATCTATCTCACCGTTGGACGGTTGATTTCGAGGAAGAACTGCCCCGACGTATGAAGGACATCTTGATGGATGATGTCCGCAAACTCCGGCTCGATGCGAAGAATTCTTGTTCGAGGTCCGCGTCCCGGACTGCCGACAAGCTCGCGCCCAATCTTTGAGATTATCTGCAGCGAAGGTGATGATGGTCCTTACGACGCCGCATGTGATGGAGGGCGAGTAGGCATCCTTCGATCACAAAGTGCTGCTTGACGCAGCAGAACTTCAGACAGTGAGAAGATGTGCTTGCCGATTTATTTAACTGTCCCGGTGAAGGTGCCTCCAGTTTGGCGAGGCAGGGAGAACATCATCAAGAACTTTCTTCACATTTGTGTAGTCTATCATGGAGTTACGGTTCGGTCTAAATACGTGGCCATGGAATATTTCGGCTTAAGAGGATGAGTGTGCAATGTGTGTCCGCACGTAACACGGAATGTTAGAAAAAAGAACGATCAAATCTAAGAAATCATATGTTACGGGCGTTAAGGGATGACTTACTCGGAAAGTAAGGCACAAGGAAGTTATCCTTATCTGCGCTTGCCGTAATGACGCCTTCGAGGTGTGAACTCGCAACTTGGCGGTCCCAGCTGCTCAAGTGCTTGGCACGCATGTAGAAGGGGTCGACTATCACGATGTCCGGGTATTGTCTCTAATGATCCGTGATCGCATGCTCACGAAAAACAGCCGAACGAAGGTGTAGTGCAACGGATGAAGGTTAAACATAGCAAAGATGTCATCAAACCGCAGGATGATCATACCCCGATGTCGCCATCCACAAAGCCCTTGCTCTCAGCACCTTGGCCACGAAAACCGGTATGCCACATCCTTCTCTCGAGACGCCGCTTCCCAAAATCGAACACCGCCATGCAGACTCCGCATAGCACCGTTGCAGATTCAGCATATTTGGCGGTAGCATCGCCCTACCCGCCACATGCACCTCCTCGAGATATCCTTAGGTGAAGGTGGCCCGCCCCGAGCACGGATCGAACTCGGTGCCGGCTGGCTCGCACCGGCGCCCTTGTTAGTCTTTCGCTTCCGCCCTTCTTCTTGATCTCCGTAATGGGACCAAGTTCGCTCACGCACCGCCTTCTTCAGCGTGTTGGGGCTGATAATATTTCGCTACCTCGGCTATCTCGAGGCTCGTGAAGACGGAGCTGGAGGCGTGTCTCGAGAACCTAACGCCGAGCGGCGCTTGTTGCAATTGGATTTCTCCGCCGCATCAGCTAGATCGCGGTGGTCTTGGCTGGGTTCTTGAGAAAGAGGCCCGCAGAAATCGCCGCCGCATCCATGTTCGCAAAGTACTTGTCAACTTTGGTAAATGTACCGTCGCCGTTGTCGCCGCCGTCCGGATCTGTGCCATAGGGCTGTCCGCATCTGTGCCATAGGGATGTCCGCAGGTCCGGTAGCGTTGCTGCGTTTGCCATGGCTTGGCGCCGCACACGGGGCGGTCTTGTGCGTGGGGTGGTGTCCCCGCCCCAAACGAATCGGCTCTTCGCCATAGCAGGGCCGGTTTATGCAAAGCCGAGGGTCATCTCATCTTCTTCGTCGGCCCCAGCGGGTCGAATCGAGGTAACAACTCGTCGCAGCTGGCAGCACCGGACCACTTCAACCCTATACATTGTGGGTGGCATCGGATTACCATGGAACATGGGGTTGCCGGTTGAACGATTTTGCCCTTGGCGACATCGACCAACTCGGCGCCCACGGCGCGTAAGAGTGCAAGGAACGCCGGCGGTGCCCTGCGAAACATGTGTAGGCGCCGAGGATGCCCAATCAAAGGCAAGGAGATGAAGTCATCGGCCGAGAGGCTTAGTTACCGTGATGCCGCAAGCTCGGCTAATGTCGAGCACCGCCAACGGCGGGCGTAATCGACGGAGGGGCGCTTCTTTGGCGAGGTGTCGGTCGGCGACACCCGGTGCATTAAGCTTCAATACCGTGCCGTGCCGGAGACACGAATACCGCCTCGCCGGAGACACCAATGGCGCCGCCGCCGAGACACCAATGTCGCCGCCGCCAGAGACACCAATGGTGCCCGCCAAGGCTTGGCGAAGGTTTAGCCATGAAGCTGGGAACCGGGAGGACCCTTTGGCGCCCGCAATCCACGCCGTCGCCCCATGAATCAACGTAGGCACCATGGCTTCGAGCTTCGCTTCCAGCTGTTGTTCCACTTGCTCTTGGACAAGCTCCGGAATCCGCGCCACTTGTGCCTTGAGTGCTTCAACCTCGCTGCGTCGCTTTCCGAGCTGGCCTTTTTCTCCTTCCGCACACCAGCGGTATAGTATGACCCCATTTTGTGGACAAGCCTTTGCCGCCACACGACCACCGACGTCGGCTTATCGAGCTTATCCTTCTTTTTCATTACGTTCAACGCCCTATTTAAAGGGGTGTCGAAAGGGGAGCTCTTAGACGACCCCGCGCTACTGCTTTCATTGTCCTGCGAAAGGAACATGAGCCATTTAGAAATATTGGTGATTAATTAGAGTGCAACCATATGGAGCTAATTACGCGGGGGTGTATTCCTTACCAGAACAAGCTCAAGCTCCCTGGTCTTCGGATCCGTGGTAAGCTCCTTTGTTATCGGGTCCTCCTTGTACCGGGCCCTGACATAGTTCCTGGTCTGCTTGTCACCGCTGTATTTCTCGAAGCGGGGCGGTAGGCCTTGCTCGGCACGCTCCGCGTCCTCCTTGTCCCATATAGGCTCCGCCACTCTATAACCGCCGGGACCGAGTTTGTGTTCCCTAAGTTCAACTCCGCATTTCTTTCCCCATCGACTTGATTTGGAGCTTGCGGGCTCGCACTTGATCTTGAACTCCTTGTACTCATCTTCGCCATCAAATGATATTTCGCCTTTGATCTTGTCATAACTATCACCTTTATCAATCATTCTCTTCACCGTGCTTCTCCAAGTAGACAGGGCGTGCTCATCTTCGTGAGGGCGGCATTGTTCACTCTATTCCACGAGAGGCGTGTGTTTTCAAATTCGTCGGGAACTTGTATCGCTCGTGCAGCCGTGAAGAGGAGGCTGCGCAAATTCCCTCGGTCCTTATGCCTAAGGTTCTCGGTGTTGATCGAGACGGTGTTCCGGAGAATGCACCCGAGCTGAACCGCTTACCCCTTGACTATATGTTTGGGCTCTGTTGGATTCCCGTCGGAGTCCACTTGAGTGAATTCCTCCTTGACGGTGCGGAGCGCATTGAGCGCCGGTCCTTCCTTTACTTCTTCGGTTGGCTGCCATCGTGTGTGCGCCACCATCATCGATGGTGGCATCCTCGGCGGCACCATCGGTGGTGTCATCCCCGCGCCACTAGGGGTTGTGTAATCAGGATCGGTGTCTTCCAAGGCGTCATCATAGTGGTGAGGTTGTTGTTCCTCCAACTCTTGGGACATCTCCCAGAATTGCTTGCCGCCAACCACCGCCTCATCGTTGTGGGCCATGTTTCTCTAAATAGGAAAAAGTTTGGTCAAAAGATGGTTATTGTCAAGGAACAAGATCATGGTCTCATGATTTAGGGTTGGGCCTAATCACTTGGCTCTATTGCCACCTATGTTGGGTTTATCATCTAGGGTTTATCGATGCTAAGGATAATTCTAAGTTGGGCCTAATCACTTGGCTCTATTGCCACCTATGATTTAATGCAGCAAGAATGGCAAGGCAGTTGATCCTACTTAACTAAGTACTAAGATAGCCCGCCCATGCATTAGTCATAGTACCCCATATGTCCTATTTTAGCAAAGTCATGCTAAAATTCACGGAAAATTTCAGCATGACCTTTGCTGAAAATAGGACATATGGAGTACCAATTTGCCGGAACGGAAGTTAATCGACATTCCGCAAACTCAAGGGCCTCTCGGGTACCAGCAAATTCATCACGACACAATGGTCGGAGACAAAACCCAACAACTTTACAAGTCTTTCACAGATTTGTTTGCAAGTTCTGATATGTAATACAAGATACACAACAGACCTGCTGAATAAAAGGAAATTAATACAGAGATACACAACAGTCGACAAGCATATGTATGAAGCCGGTCAAGTATGAGTAAGAAACAAGTCATATTTGCTACGAGATCAAACAACAACCAGCTTTAGTTATGTGTGAACAAGTTCGTAATTAGGCATGAAAATATCAAAAAGCCAATATCTAAAACCAAAAGTTCCAAAGAAGCAAAATTTGGGTAAATAAACACTTTGGGACTACAAATATCATCACAAAATGTAAAGAATGTAAATATACCTGCACTATACAACCCATCAGTGTCCTTTAGCAACACAATAAAGAGCAAATGTGGTATGTCCAGATCAACATGTTTGTACCTTAAATACTTAGAAAAGCATTATCAAAGAATACTGCTAGGTCTGTTACATATGATCGAGGCTGCAATACCAAAGTTAGATATTAACCGACAAACAGCCATCAATCAATCAATCAATTGTAATAACCATGAACAAACAGAATCAATCGTGCCATATAAACAGCTACCATCTCAAAGGCAACCGACAAACCCATGGCCCTAGGGTTTGCAGGTGAGGGGTGGAGGAGAAGGAGGAATCACACAGGACGGGCGAGGGCGCGGGCGGAGGGGGACAACAAGGGTGCGGGCGCGAAGGGGGACGGCGAGGATGCAAGGGAGGGGGGACAGCCTTGCGGGCGCGGGCGGAGGGGGGACGGGCGATGAGCCTTGGGCGCGGGGGAGGGGGGACGGCGCGGGATGCTGGGCGCGGGCGGATGGGCTGGGCCTCTGCTCTCATGGCGGGCGACGGCGCTGGGCGGGCAAGCGGCGCGGCGCGAGAGGCTGTGAGGGGGGATCTGGCGAGGAGAGGAGAGAGGCCGAGGGGAATAGGTGAGGAAGCTTTCTAATGGCGCACCACACGCCGGTGTGCCATAAGTATTCTTCGTTTCTAATGGCGCACTACCTCGCAGTGCGCCATTAGAATGTTGTTTTAATCTACCACAAGAGCGATATCTAGAGCCCAACCCTTTCTACAACAGAACCCACGCACTAGCCCGACTGGTCAGCACGTAGCACACACACCAGGAGGTCCTGGGTTCGATTCCTGTGATCCCCAATATTTTTTATGCATTTTAAATGGTGTTTTTATATTTATTTGTGTTTAAATATGTTCAAACTTGTTTAAATCATAACAGAATATTTTTATGCATTTTAAATGCTGTTTTTATATTTAAAAATATAAAAATATTCATGATATCAAGATGGGTGGAGCGGGGAGGTTGCGATGGGTGGAGCGGGCGGGGGAGGGTGCGGTGCGATCGAGATGGAGGGGGGTCGAGATCGAGATGGAGGGGGAATCGAGATCAAGTGTCCTCATGAATTAAAAAGTGCCCATGAAATTTAAAAATATTCATGATATCAAAAGTGCCCATGCATGAAATACAATCGAGAAATGAAGACTACGATTTAAATACAATCGGTCTTAGCTAGCTATCTCTGCTCACAATCTTCTTGCCCTTCTTTTTCGCAAACGGAGTTCTTCGTGGAACGGACGCCCTTTAGGTAGGGTGGTCCTACTTCTTCTTGTGGTGTGTGCTGCTACTTCATCGTCGTCGCCATGTTCGATCTTGGTCGCCGATTTGTCAAGTCTTGCTCATTGGCTACTCCATCCATTCCGATGATCTTCCTTTGCCTCTCCTCACGACAACACGATCGGGCTTTGGCGGTCGGTAATGAAGAAGCATTGGTCCACTTGGGAAGCCAGTACCCATGGCTCATTTTTCATGGTGACGCTTATACCATGGTCTTGATTTGGCTTCGTATAACCATGGTGGTGAAATACCGGTCTTCTTTTATGACGTTTTGGCCCATCGACACGGAACATCGACCTTCTCTCCAGCAGAGCTCAGCTCCCGATCTCCTCGATCCTTCCGTAGTATCTGTCCTTGTCGTTACCGGTGTAGGATTCCATCGTTACCCCGGAGTTCTGATAACCATCGCTCTTCATGTCCTTGTCCTCGGTGTAGAATGTGTAGCCGTTGATATCGTACGCCTCATAGGTCATCAGGTTGTGCTCGGCGCCCTGTGACAAGGCGAATAGTAGTTGTTCTTCCGCGGAAGAATCCTCATGTAAAGGGTACGGCGTAAGCTTCGCTTGAACCAACGCGTGAAACATGAGTTGTGCTCTTTGAGTATATCTCCGTCCGTCCTCTGTTGGCCTCGGTCATTGTCGCCTTCTTAATAAAGGTTTTGTGCTCTACCACCCAAGGATCGACCACGCCTATGTGTTGTAGCGCGACTAGGTTTGCTCTTTCAAAGTCGGCGAGTCGACCGAAGCCGACATGCATTTCGCGCGACCCTCATGGTGACCCCATCCAGCGAGCCTGCCGAGGTGCTGTTGACGGGCGCACCAACGGGTTCTCGATGCCTAGATAATTCGTGCAGTAGGAGATGCACTCTTCGGTCAGAAAGCCCCTGGCTATGCTTCCCTCTGGACGTGACATGTTGCAAACGTATCCTTTGATGACACCATTCATCCTTTCGAACGGCATCATGCCGTGCAGGAACGTCGCCCGAGTTGGATGATATCCTCCACTATATGGACCAGCAGATGCACCATAACGTCAAGAATGCGGGCGGAAGTACATCTCAAGCTCGCATAGTATCACCACGATCTCTTCCTGTAGCCTTCGAGTTGCCTCACGCCAATCGACTTCCGAGATGACGTCGAAAAAAGTTGCACAGCCAAATAGCATTTCACGGACGTGCGCGTCCATGATCCCACGGATTGCAACCGGAAGTATCTGCGCCATCAAGACGTGATACCGTGAGACTTCATCCCGCTGAACTTCGCTTCACTGGGTCTAGGTATCTGCTTATCTTCCCAGCGAATCAGAAGGAAGTTTTACTCCTAGGAGGCAGGTGAAAAATTGCTCGATCTCCTCCGACTTAGAGTGAAGCACGCGGAGGGTAGTCATTTCCGGTCTTCTTGGCCTTTTGCCTTTGCGGCGACTTTCCGTGTCTGCTTCGCCTCATCATCATCATCATCATCATCATTAGCGTGAAGCTCCCCGCCGATGCCCATTGATTTCAAGTCCGCCTTGCTTTCGCCCATCTTTGGTCCTCTCGGCATGTTGAGCAGGTACCAAGCAGACTCTCGCACACGCTCTTCGTGATATGCATGACATCAAGGCTGTGAGGCACACGGTGGATCTTCCAAGACGGCAAGTCCCGTAAAACAGACCTCGTTTTCCATACCTTCAGCAGCTGCTCGGGCGCCTTCGCATCTTTCCCGGTGGGCGTCTTTCCAATTTTTCAACAGCTTGTCTATTTCCTCGCCGCTCCTCGTACACGGGGTTTTGAGTTCGGTTTCACCATCGAACAGATCCTTGCGTTTCCTCCACGGGTCATCGTCGCGAAGCCACCTTCGATGTCCCATGAACACGGTTTTCAAGACCCGGATCTCTATCTAGCTGGCGATACGTTGTGTCATCCATGCACCTTACGCATCCGTAAAATCCGTGGACTACCTGCCTGCGAGATATCCGTAACCGAGATAGTCGTGCACCGTCGTGGCGGTCAAGGCTCTCATAGGGAAATATTCTTTCTCTGCGGCGTCCCACGTATTGGCTGGCGTTTTCCACAGCGTGTCTAGCTCCTCCTTCAAAGAGCCCTGGACTGATTGATGTCATTCCTGGTTGTTTCGGCCCTTCAATTAGCATACTCATGTGAATGTGCTTCCTCTTCATGCACAACCAGGGGAAGGTTGTACATCCACACAAACACAGGCCAGTGCTATGTGTACTTCTCTCGCTGCCAAACGGATTGACTCCATCGGTGCTCGCGCCCGGCCACGATGTTCCTTGGATCCTTCCCAAATTCGGGTCTTCGTTCAACGCTTGCCAGCGCTCGCATCCTTAGGGTGACTCAGCATCTTGTCTTTTTATCTATCTCCGGATCATTTGCGTCATCTTCGCTTCTTCTCCTCCCTATCCGCTGTGCAACGCAGGAGCTTTGCTACCTTAGGGTCCGCGAAATACCGCTGCAGAGCGAGGAGATCGGAAAGTACCACACCGATTTTCGAGGAGCTTTTTCCTCTTCTTGTATCGAGTGACGCCAAGACACCGGACATATGGTAGACTCAGCGTGCTCGTCCCGATAAATGATGCAATTGTTCATGCACACATGGTATTTCACGTCGCGGTAAATCCAGAGGACACACGATTTTCTTCGCCGCCTCGAAACTGGTCGGGCACTTGTTCCCCTTGGGAAGACGTTCGTGCGAATGACATGTTCTCGTCGAAGCATCGCCGGTCATTTTGTGTTTTACCTTCATCTCGTGAGTCATGAGCGCTACTTTCAAAGGGTATCCTCGGGCTGCATCCTTCATACAACGGAGTAACCGCGTCTATCTCCAGTTGATCCAGCTTGGCTTTCTCTCGGCGGCAGCTCTTGCGTTATCCGTCCGCTTGAGAAGCAGCTCTTGAATATGAGGGTCCTGCACCCAGCCTCCATCGCCGTCCGCTCCGGCATCTTCATCTTCATGATCATGCCCTTCGCCTTGATCTTCCTCATCATCATGTACGACATCTTCTACATGATGATCGTGGTACAAACATCACCGCCGTGATCATGTCCTCGAGATTCTTCGTCTTCTCGCCACCCTCGCCACGGTGGTACTTGTCTTGTCGCCCTTCCTCGTTTCTTGCGGCCCGCCATGGACGACTTGATAGTCATCTTCATCACCTTGCCACCGATAGCCATCCATGAAACCACGCAAGAGCGGTGGTCCCGCACCTGCCCGAATCCGGGTCCGCATAAGGCTCTTCAACTTGCATCTTCGACATGGACATCTTATCTCCGTCTCGCTTCTTTTGAAGCATCTCGCCATCGCGGAGCTCAAAACCTATTCACGATGCCTTCACCATCATGCGGACCATGGTCGCTGCGGGTAGAGCAAAACGATATGTTAGAACCAAGAAAAATTTGGCATGACCTTCCCTAAAAATAGGACCAAAAGAATGCATAGTGCCAAAATTCTCGCTAAACGGAAATGAATCAAAACATTCCGCAAAATATTGGCAACTATCGCATATTTCAAATACCGGTACCTTCAAACACAAACATATATGCAACACCACAAACACTTGCAACACCACAAACATACATAGATCTAGCTAGGCCACAAAAAGTGCATTTGCACGTTGTTGGAGCGAGCTAGGGAAAAAAAAGTAGATCTATATCATGAAGATAGCTTTCCTTACTTACCTATCAAAAATAGGTAATTTCACCACTTAATTTTGTTGAATCTATGGTGGAAATGAGGTGAGGAGGAGGAGATGGCGAAATCTTGGAGAAGGAGGTGGATGGAATGAAGTGGGAAAAGTGAGTGGGTAGGTGTGGGCTGTCCAAAATATCTTGTTGGTCCCGGGTTACTAATGGCGCACTGTCCTCATGCGCCATTAGAAACCTCGCTACTAATGGCGCATCGAGAGCGCGTCGCCATTAGAAGTTTAAAAAAAAAGAATAAAACAAAATTTAGAGTAATGACGCACCGCCTACTTGGTGCGCCATTAGAAGTTATATATAGTAATGGCGCATTGTAGGTGTCATGCGCCATTAGTATGTATGGGAAAATGGAAAAAAAAAATACACACTAGAGGCGCACCCTGTCCACGGTGCGCCATTAGAAGTTATATATAGTAATGGCGCATTGTAGGCCTCATGCGCCATTAGTATGTATGGGAAAATGGAAAAATTCATACTAATGGCGCACCACTCCACGGTGCGCCATTAGTGTCTTCCACTCTAATGGCGTGTCATCGGGGCAGGTGCGCCATTAGTATATAGTGATGGCGCCTTCGCTCCCCAGTGCGCCATTAGAGTCAATCCTATCTATAGGCCTTTTCCTAGTAGTGTGAGTACATATCCAGATGAAGGGAGTAATAATTGACTGCTATTTAACAACAAATCATATTTTCCAAGTCATTTTGATATTGATATTCTCTATGCCTGATTTTTTTAATACTGAATATATAATCGGAGTCTTATATGCCAAAATAATAACAAAAAATGCACATCTCTAATCACGAAACTTAATAAAAGTTGAACATACTTGATCATCCTGTCTGGCGCGCACTCCATCGGCGTCGGCCACTGCTCCTCCTTCACCGGCCGCCTCACCGCACTGCCCGAGCAGATCGATCCGGACTACCACAACCTGCTCAACCCACAACCGGCATCAAGGTCATCCAACTAAGAACCTTTGCCCCGCGGTGTGCGGATTTCTTCAATAACCATGTGATTTTTTTTTGGTTCAATCCATTCTTTTGGTTCCCATTGGTTGTGTATTTTATTTATGGCAACATATATGTATCATCCACGGCAATAAAGTGAAGGTCCTGGCAAATGGCAATGTATTAAAAATAACCTCTCAAAAAATGTGTTACAAATGATTAGAGATATCAACGTGGTGAGTCGTGACGCTACAAACATAAAGGGTAGACCGTGAACTCAAAGCTCACATGAGAGAGCATGCACCTACCAAAGAAATCCTACCAACCAGATGATGACTGGTTTATTTTTCTTAACCGAAGCACATACTGTTGAATTATAGATGGGCCATGGCCCCATATAAACAATATATCCTGGTTAATCCTTAGGGCCCATGTAGGCGTTGTTTGCAAGCCATAGGCAACCATCCATCAACCGGATTTCCTATTTAGCGCTGCAGGCGCCCGTTTGCGCAGCATTTCGCAAACTGGCGCCTGCAGCGCTCGTGCTGGGCCGGCCCATGTAAGGGGCGCCTGAGGTCTTTTTTTCTATGTTTTTAGATCGCAAAAGATGACTGATCCATCAACCGGGATTTCCTATTTAGCGCTGCAGGCGCCCGCTTTGCGTGCATTTTCCGGACTACCACAACCTGCTCAACCCACAACCGCATCAAGGTCATCCAACTAAGAACCTTTGCCCCGCGGTGTGCGGATTTCTTCAATAACCATGTGATTTTTTTTTGGTTCAATCCATTCTTTTGGTTCCCATTGGTTGTGTATTTTATTTATGGCAACATATATGTATCATCCACGGCAATAAAGTGAAGGTCCTGGCAAATGGCAATGTATTAAAAATAACCTCTCAAAAAATGTGTTACAAATGATTAGAGATATCAACGTGGTGAGTCGTGACGCTACAAACATAAAGGGTAGACCGTGAACTCAAAGCTCACATGAGAGAGCATGCACCTACCAAAGAAATCCTACCAACCAGATGATGACTGGTTTATTTTTCTTAACCGAAGCACATACTGTTGAATTATAGATGGGCCATGGCCCCATATAAACAATATATCCTGGTTAATCCTTAGGGCCCATGTAGGCGTTGTTTGCAAGCCATAGGCAACCATCCATCAACCGGGATTTCCTATTTAGCGCTGCAGGCGCCCGTTTGCGTGCATTTCGCAAACTGGCGCCTGCAGCGCCTCGTGCTGGGCCGGCCCATGTAAGGGGCGCCTGAGGTCTTTTTTCTATGTTTTTAGATCGCAAAAAGATGACTGATCCATCAACCGGGATTTCCTATTTAGCGCTGCAGGCGCCCGTTTGCGTGCATTTCGCAAACTGGCGCCTGCAGCGCCTCGTGCTGGGCCGGCCCATGTAAGGGGCGCCTGAGGTCTTTTTTCTATGTTTCAATTATAGATAAACGTTTTTCAGTTTGATGAACTTTTTTCAAATTTGATGAACTTTTTTTTAAAACTGCTGAACTTTTTCAGATTGGATAAACTTTTTCTTTCAAATACGATGAACTTTTTTTAAAACTGCTGAACTTTTCAGATTGGATAAACTTTTTCTTTCAAATACGATGAACTTTTTTTAAAACTGCTGAACTTTTTAAGATTGGATAAACTTTTTCTTTCAAATACGATGAACTTTTTCTAATTCGATGAACTTTTCTCAAAATCGATGAACTTTTGTCAAATAGAATAAACTTTTTTTCAAAATCGATGAAATCTTTTTTCAAAATCGGTGAACTTTTTTCAAACGTGATGAACAATCAGTGAGCTTTTATCAAATCCAATGAACTTTTTTCATTTTTAATGAACTTTTTTGAAATTCGTGAATTGTTTTCGAAATTTATCGAACTGTTGTTTATTAGAAAAATTGATATTTTCCAAATAATTTTCAAATAACACAAAAATCTCAGTGGTATTAGTAAATGGCTGAATAATAAATATCGCGGTCGCAATAGTTGTAAAGCATTTCGTGATGATTTTGTTCGCTCGTGTTGTGAAGGTCTAGTGGTTAAGCTAAGGAATTATGGGCAATTGTGAGCCGAGATCGATTCCTCGTGCTGCCAATTATTCACGTGCTTTTTTTCGGGAGCGAAACTGTTCCTGGGCCGAGAGTAGAAACGGCCCACAGAGGGCGTGCTGTAGGCGCCACTTCCATGTTCGGGCGCCTACAGCGCCGAACAGGAGCTCCCCCATCAACCTCTACCCATCGTCTCGTGTGTTGTCCCCATTGTTATGCATGCTCAAGAGCCTTTCTTGTCTACCGTTAGGTTGCGACGAGCTTCGTGCACTTGACGTTGTCTTTTGTTTTTAGAAAAGGAGGATGACCCCGGCCTCTGCATCTGGCAGATGCATACGGCCACTTTATTGATTATTCTTGAGGACCTAACAAAGTGTTATAACAATATGCCTGAATCCACCATCTAGGCAACATATGCCGCTACTCCTATCCAAATATGAGGGGGTGCTAGCTGGGCCACTACCCAGACCACTCACCTAAACCTAACATCAAAAGCCGGAAATCCCCAGCCTAGCCACATACCGGGTCTGGGGCATAAACCTAAACCTAAACCTAACTTGATGTTGAGAAGTTAGGTAAGCGTTGCCAATGGCCAAAGCCTTTACTCTTTACTTCTTGACTATAGTAATAGTAAATAATGTCACTAGATTTCGGCATAAATACTAGCCAGGCTCTCGGTAGAACAAGGCACCTATGCGGTGGGTTCGACTCCCACAGGAGCGTACATTTCCAATCGATTTGGTACTTTTCTTGATTCAGAGTTCTTTCTGTCCATTACGGATTCTTTAGCGATGTAAAGCCATCAAGCAATGAGACCAGCAAGGGTTTTTACGTCTCGGTATTCGTTCTTGAATCGGTGGTCGAGAGTAAGGGCTAGTGATCCATCTAATCACTAAAGGTGGGGCATCTTTCTTTTCGTAGTAAGCAACTCTATTGAGAATCTAGTTTCTTGATCGAAGTAAAGAAGAATTTTAGTTCCTC